>LBNU01020755.1:87093-98491 GCA_014162995.1 Artemisia annua | reverse complement strand
TTGAAGAACGCATTTGGATCATAATTTGCAGGTTCGGGTACTTGTTGTAGATTCAGATCTTCAGTTGCGTTGTCAGTATTGGAAGCGGTTTGTTCTTCTATCGTAGGTGATTCAGTTGGGGGTGCATCGGGTGTTACAGTTGTTGTTATTGTAACCGTTGTATCAGGTACATGAATATTATCAGGTTGAGCAGCGGAACTAGTGGATACATCTGGTGCACGTGTCTCAAAAGAATCATCGAACAAAGGAGAGAACAACGTTTCCAATTCTTGACGAGTTAGTGACAAAGGTTCAGCTGAAGAATCTGTAGGGTTTAGGCGGTTGGTTGCGGGTCCTAAGCTGTTCTGCTCAGAAGCCATTTCGGTGAGCTCATCGAAATTAGCATGAATAGTCTCCTGAATCTCTCTAGTACGACGGTTGTAGATTCTAAAACCTTTGGAGTTTTCACAATATCCAATGAAGATACCGACGTCAGCCTTTGCCTTAAGCTTTCCAAGATCATCACGATCATTATTCGGATAACAAAGAGAACCAAATATATGAAAGTGTTGTATGTTAGGCTTTCATTTGTGAACAATTTCATACGGTGTGACTTTGTGACGTTTATTGATCATACAACGATTTTGGGTGTAACATGTGGTTGAGATGGCTTCTGCCCAAAGAAAATCTGGTAGTTGAGCATTAATGAGCATCGTTCGTGCGGCTTCCACTAAGGTTCTGTTGCGTCTTTCGACCACTCCATTCTGTTCGGGAGTCCGTGCAATCGAAGTTTGATGTTCAATTCCCACTTTCTCAAAATAGTAACGAAGGATTTGATTCTTGAATTCAGTTCCGTTCTAACGATTCTGACAGTGTTGCGGAGTTGAACTTGAATTTTCGTGAGAAAGGTGATAATCATAGATGGAGCTTGATCTTTGCTTCGAAGAAAGTAAACCCAAGTCCATTTGGAGAAGTCATCAACAATCACAAGAATATACCGTTTCCCATTAATCGTTTGTACTCGCATTGGTCCACATAAATTCATATGAAGAAGTTGAAGAACATGATCAGTGCTCGGTTTTGGTTTGGAGTTGAGGTGTGCACGTTTGCTCTTTCCTTGTTCACAAGCTTGACATAAGTGATCTTTTGCATATCGGAATCTTGGAAGACCGTCTACTAGTTTATGGCGAGCAAGATCCGTCATAGTTCTGAAGTTGAGATGAGACATGCGTTGGTGCCATAACCAGGATTTTGTCGATTCTGCCTTTGAAAGTAAACATATGGGAGAGGAAGCGGGCATGTCTGACATTGAAATGGTATAAAGACTGTTTCCACATGAGCCGAACATAAGATCATTTCCTTGTAAATCACGAACAAAGCATGTTTTCTCCCTGAATGCAACTTCAAGATCACCATCACAAAATTGACCGACTGAGAAGAGATTGTGACCGAGGCCTTCGACATAATACACACGACTAATTTTGATATTCCCACTGACGTAGTCCCCATACCCCATAATTGCAGCGAAATGATCATTCCCGAATCTGACAGTTCCTATAAACTTTGAGACAAAGTTTCTTAGCAGTTTAAGATTGCATGTCATGTGTCGGGAGCATCCGCTATCAACAATCCATAGAACAATTTGCACCACCTGCATCACATGAAAGAGACGACGATGGTACAATGGTAAGGGTGGAAGCACACATGTTAACAATTTTTGGAATCCATTTAAAGTTATGTGTCCTTAGTAACCAACATTGCCAATTCCAACTAGATTTAGCCTTCTTAATGTCAAATTCAGTGAGTGTAGGCATATTCCTAGAGGTCTTGTTCGCAACTACTGGGTTGACTACATCATTCTTAGAAACTATACAAGGCATAAGTCCTAGCACAGATTTAGAAGCATTAGGGGGCCTAGATTTTCTGCCTGATATACGTTTCTTAAAATGAGATAAAAGAGAATTTGCAACACATTTAAAATGATCACTAGATAACATACTTTTATGACAAAACACACATGAAGAATCAACATTCAAAGCATTCAAAGGTTCATCATTCGTTACACAAAGATTAGGATTACAATTTGCCAAATCAGAATCTAAATCTAGTGCAAGATGAGTATTATTCAAAGTCCTAGGGTTTTCTTCTACTTCAGAGGCTTTAAGTGTCTCTCTTCAACGTTGCAAAATCCTATTCGCTCTTTTCATTCGTTTACGCTTGTTTCTGCTAACGCTAGGAGTGGCAACTATTCCTGTAGAAGTGGAAGGATCCGAGTTAGACTTCTTAGTGTGTTGAGCTACATTTGTTATGTCTAAAGAGTACATTCCTAGTGCTACTACTTTAGTGTTGACAGATTTTCCTTTTTCAAGTGCACGTATTTTCTCTTTCAACTCAATGATAATGTGCATTTTATCTTGAATATCGCTATCGAGTTTTCTGTTAGAATAAAAATATTCATCATGACTCTTTTACCAATAGTCTGTAACTTCTTGCAATTCTGCAATTTCCTTTTCATATTTTGAAATTTGACTTTTTAAATCCTCATTTTCTTTTTGAAAAGTTGTGGAAGTTTTAAGACTTTGAAATTCCAATTCGAAATCAAGACTCTGGTTTTGACACCATTCAAGCTTTTTATTGAGTTGTAAAATCTCATTTGAAAGTTTGTTTTGCACATCATCATTGTGTTTTCGGAGATTAACGTTTTCATCTTTTAATGTCTCAATTTGTTTAGATAACAACTCAACATCATCACAATGATCATCAACAAGCATAGAAGTACCAGATTCATAAAGAGAATTCATAACCACAGATATAATATCAGCACTAAGAACATGTTCCAAGAGTCGATCAGATTCTTTTTGTAAAAATCGATTACGACATTTTTGCTTTGAAATTGCTTGTTCAGTAGCATGAAAAATATCCATCATAGACGAAACTTCTCTTTGTATTTCCTGTTCCCAATGGTTTACACAAAGACGCAAGTGTTGAGCAATGGGTAAAAATTGTTTTATAAACACTTGTCGTTTTTCTCTCTCATGCGGAAGTGTGATAGTATAAATCATTGATTGAGAGTTGCGTTCAATGGCTTGGTCTAATTTATCAATATCTTCCTTGAACGTGTCAAAATACCGAAATACACGACAACGAGTGGGAAGAGGTTGAAGTTTTTCGTTTTTGGGTAAAGGACCATTAATTTGCATCACTGGTATAACAGGAACTACTTGAGGAGTTACATCTGGAGGTGGAAGAATATACCGTGGTTTTTCATATATTTCTTTTTGAGGTGTAAAAGTCTCATTTATGGAAGGCATTTTTGAATAATCAAAAGGTATATTATATGGTACAAATTCCATTTTTGATCGACTCTCGTCTTCAACATCAAGTTCTTCTTGACAATCATATACAACAACACGATTAACAGACTCGTCAAAAAAATGATCTGCACTATATAACTTCGGAATATCTTTGAGTGCTACTCGTAAAAAACTTGGTGATTCGCTATCAATAGCAAAACCGTGGCCATTATTTGTCCGTTTGATGGAAAACTTTTGAATTGTTGTAACAGACTGGCCAGTTTTATATACAACGTTTTGAAACTCTTTAAGTCTATGTTCTAATTCAACAATCTCATCAATGTACGACTTAACTTTTTCTCTAGATTGGCGTTTACGTTCTCTCAAAATCAGCTTGACAAGTTGTCAACTCGGTTTTATTTTTGACAATGATTGCATCGAGTTGAGCAATTTGTTTTTTATGTTCAAATGCTTGTTTTTCCAGTTCAGAAGTTAAGTTGTTTTTAGACTCCATTATTTGAGAAATTTGATGTTCTAAGTCTTTAGCATTCAGATAAGATTTTTGAAAAGCAGCTTCAAAACCTTTTTCATGGTTAATAATTTTTTCAGCTTGAGTAAGTTGATATTTGTAGCACTCGATATCCCTAGTTAATGATGCATTTTTCTCTTTCAATCGGGCATTAAGTTCTTGGCATTTAACGTTCTGAGATTGACTAGCCATGAGAAGGGTCTTAAGTTCCGAATCTGGACCAGACAGAGGGTCAGAGTGTTCAACGCGAGCATTGTTATCATGAACAGATTCAGGATCCGAATCATCAAATGTAACAACCGGGTTAATTTGATCATAACCATCAAATATAACTTTTGTGTCCATTTGAGAATTCGTTTGTTTAGTTAACAATGAATCATGTTGAACACTGTGGTCCTTGTTAGATGCAGATGCAGATGGGGAGGCAATTTCATGTATCAGGCATGAGTTAAGATCAGTTACCTGAGACAGACCGTCAGTGTCATACACTGGGCCCGAGTCACTCATGTGAAGTTCTTGCATGTTGGCCATAAGCATGACAGCAGCTTCTAGATCTTCCATGTCATCATCTGAGTGTGCATTGGCCATGAAGCTATTGTCGTTGGCATTGGTGTTGTTACGGGCTTCATCTTTNAATGTAACAACCGGGTTAATTTGATCATAACCATCAAATATAACTTTTGTGTCCATTTGAGAATTCGTTTGTGTAGATAACAATGAATCATGTTGAACACTGTGGTCCTTGTTAGATGCAGATGCAGATGGGGAGGCAATTTCATGTATCAGGCATGAGTTAAGATCAGTTACCTGAGACAGACCGTCAGTGTCATACACTGGGCCCGAGTCACTCATGTGAAGTTCTTGCATGTTGGCCATAAGCATGACAGCAGCTTCTAGATCTTCCATGTCATCATCTGAGTGTGCATTGGCCAAGAAGCTATTGTCGTTGGCATTGGTGTTGTTACGGGCATCATCTTTGAGAGCTAGAAGTAATGCCTGCTTGTGATACTTGCTACCTTGAGTTCGTGGTGAAGGACATGCAGTTGCCAAGTGACCTATCCCATTGCAGTTGTAGCATCGAATGACGGTGTTACCAGATTTAGTGTTCCCAGTTTCCACAATTTCAGCCTTTTTCTGAGGGACACCACCATTTTTCCTTAATCCTCCATTGTTCATAAACCGTTGTCCAGAATTTGCATTACACATGAAGTTACCGGATCCAAATCTTCCATTGGTACGATTCTGAACTTCAATGCGACCATCGTTAATGACAGCTTGATTCCTTGTATTAGAGGATGTACGAAGACGATTGTTGGACTTGTTCGAGAATTTTCTGAATGCTCTCGCAATTAGTGCAATTCCTTGGTTAAGACTGTTGAAGTCCTCATCTTCAGCATCATCATTACCGTTTGTTTGTGTGTACAAGTTATCATTGTGGTCATATGAGGAAAATTGCAGAAGGTGGCACTGAGGGATCATAAGAGGAGTATTGAGATGGGTAGTTGGGGTAAGCCTGTTTAAGATGATGAGCATTTTGTTGCAGTGGTGGAGGAGGAGCAGTGGATTGAGCAATGAGCGCCAAATAGTTTGTAGTTGGAGGCGTTAACAAATTTCCTTTGAGAGCGCGATCTTTGTCCACTTCATGTTGATGGTGTTTCAGATAGTCATACAACAAACCATATGGTGTCTCATGAAGATTCTTTGTTTGGCGAACAAATGTCACATACTTCTGCCAATCTGGTCCAAGACATCCTAAAAACTTCGTGTTGATTCCAATCTTTGGTATAAGAATGTTATGTCGATCGAGGTCATTAATGATGTTTGTGAAGCGATGATAGTATGATTCAAGTGATTCCATTGGCTCAATCATGAAGTTTGTGTATTCCATGTAAAGTTTAGATTCCATGTCCTCCTGATTGAGTTGAGTTCCTTCCATTAAGAGATGAACATGTTCCCACATTGCCTTAGCTGTTTTCTGAGCATCAACACTACGAAATATCGGATTAGGTATTCCTTGAAGTATGTAAATCATAGCATATTCATCTGCCTCTTTGTGAAGAAGTTGTTCAGCACTTAGTCAAGCATCAGGAATAGGTAATGTAGCATCAGTTGTTGGTGGAACTCCATTCGGATTACCGGGGTCAAACTCAGTTGGTGTGACAAATGGATCTTCTTCGATAACTTTCCTCATATATTTGCCATGTGGTTTCTTGAGTTCAATAAATCGTAGGAATCGACTTGACCACTGAACATAATTTCCCGGTGTGAGCATAGGTGGTGTGTCAAGTGAACCAGCTTCATGCCTTGATTGTTGAGTAGTGATGACTTTACACATTTGGTTAAACCAATGGGTTTGTTTTGGCGGTTGAGTGATTTGTTGCATAGGAAAAGGTTGATGTTGATGTATTTGTTGATGCATCATGGCATATTGTAGAGTATATTGATATGATTGTGGTTGTTGTTGTTGATGATACTGCTGCTGTTGTTGAGAAATTGTTGTGTTTGATGATATTGTTGATGTTGATGATGATTGTAGTACGGAGGTTGAGACATGATGAATGAATTGTGTGTGAATGGATCTTGTAGAAGGTATAAGTATTGTGCCAATTCTCGAAAACTATCCCAAGTATGTTCCCAAAGCTTTAAATGTTGAATATCTTGAAAATCAGTCAAAGTCCAAAAGATCTCGAAAAACAGATTTGTCGAGAAATTTTGAACAAATTATCGAGAAATTTCACTATAGCAGTAATTAGTATGGTTCTCGAAAATTATGAAAGGATTTTGAAAATCAAAATATTTCGATAAACCAGAAAAGATCTCGAAAGTTCAAAATTTTCGAAAAAATTCCACAAAATTTTCGAGATTATACAATAACGAAAATATCCAACGAGTCGAAGTGTTTTCTTTCTTATACAAGAGAGAAAAGCACTGAGTAACCAACGAAAACACCTTAGGAGCAATAACCAAGGATATCGAAAGATTGGGGTTTAAGTTTCTCAAAAAAAATACAACTTTGGCAGATTTTTGTTTTTGTTTAAAGCAAGCCAAAAACACGTTTTTATTCCAAGATTCTTGTACAACTAACCTTAAAATGATGAAATCTTAAAGAAAGCTGCAAACTTGAACCACTTTTTGAAAATTCGAAAAATTTCGAAAAGAAGTACAAGTTAAGAAACTTTCGTATTTTTGCAAAAAATTTGATATTTTGTTGGTTGTTTGAGTTTGTAACACAAGTTTGATGACAACTATGTGATAAAAACACAAAACGAACAAGAAAGTAGCAAACTTTATCCAAAAATAACGAATAAAAACTTTGGTTTTGGGTCGTTAGCAACAAAAACAAAACGTACACCTTCTTTTGGCGTTTGATACCACTTGTTAGGTCACCATTTTGTAAACACAAGTATTGATTTGTAAGAAATAAGATGAGAAATAGAGTTTGGTTGATTAGATCATATGAGAAGAATAAAAGTGCAAGAGTTTCCTTAAGATAATGAAATAACCAACAAGTGTAAAGATTACATGAGTATCCTATTTATAGGAGAGGAGCTAGAGCATCACACCCTTTCTCCTTCCTTTTCTAAACGTATGGGCTTTAAGGCCCATTGGACTTCATACGTTTACATTCATAATGTAAATGACTTAGATAAGCTAGCAACCTATTACAAATGATGAAATAACCGAGACTTGATTAAATGTTGATAAACTTAGGTTCTAACAGTGGGGATGTTTAAAATCATGAGATTCGTAACACGAATTAGGCTCAAAATAAGAATTTTCAAACGATCCCCCACAATTTTCAAAATTTGATGAACTTTGGAATGAATCACCATTGAAATACGGTACTTGCTCATACGGGTTTTGAAAAGGAAGTTTGAAATCGTTTTGAGGGTAATTATCAAAACTCGTATCACAAGCGTAAGACGTTTCAGCACTCGGGACGTAACACATACAATTGACGTATCCACATTCGTTACATAAGCATTGTCCACACGGTAATCCTTCGTTGGATGGGTTTCCACAATTAAAACAAGTGAACGAAGATGGTGGTGGTGTCGGATAATAATCGGGAACGTTTGAATGATTGTTAAACGAACTTTGAACGTACGTGGGAGAATTACAAATCAAACAAACGCCGTCACGAATATTGTTTCCACATCGTTCGCATGTACACCAAACACAAACACTTCCAAAGAACGGTTCTCCACAATTAACACAAATCGGATCCATAAGAATTAAACACGAGAGGGTTTGAGAAGAAGAATTGTTAGGAATACGATTTTGGTATAAGAAAGATTCGGTCACTCCCGACATGATTTAGCATTTCTTAGCTCGTAGTTGTTATATTAGTTAGTTAAAAGTAGTTTAGATGTAGATTAGTTCGCGGAAGAAGGACGGGTCTTTACCCACTGTATACCTGATCCGCAACCCAAGTGGCACACCCTAAGTGGCAAAACACATTGTATATAAACCCCTCTCCATCCTTGGAGAGGGTAAGCCTTCTCATAATCTTTTTTTTTGGTTTTCTCTCTAAGGCTTCACTTCTTTCTCTCTCTAAATCTCTTTCTTTCTTTCTTGCTTGGAACGAACCAAAACCACATGAGTATTTGTGTTTGTGATGTTATATAGTATTCTACAATTGATATCAAGAGCCAAGGTTACATCCTAGGGATCTTAGAACTTGTGGTTTATGGTTTGTTTTGGTTTCTACTAGTTTAGGGTGATTTTTAATCATTTTGGTGCTCGTTCGTGGTGTTTCTTGTGATCTTTCTTGTACTTCTAGGATTAGAAAGGTTAGACTCATCTAGTTTATCAGTTGGTTGGACCATATCTAGCGTTTGTGATTTGTACGAATGGATTTTGGATGCTTTTCTTGCCAGCGGTTTGCTCCACGTTAAAGTGTTCTTCGCAGCGGTTAGTTTGGGTATTCAGCGGTTAGTAGTAGCGGTTAAGTACAAGTAGTGGAGCGAGCATTACGCTATACTGTGTACTATCTCAGTGGTTAACTACCAGCGGTTTACTTCCCAGCGGTTAAGTTATTAGCGGTTACTTTGTCCAGCAGTTACTATCGGTCAGCGGTTTAAGTATCAGCGGTTTAAGTTTCAGTGGTTACTGTTTCAGCGGTTACTTTGTTCGCGGTTACTTCCAACAACGGTTAATTCTCAGCGGTTAACCATTGTAGCGGTTAAGTGTTAGTGGTTTAGTATTGGAGGTTATTTTGGTCACTACTGATTACTATATCAATGAGTAATCTAAATATGACAAACCCGTCAGAGAAAACTATTCCTGAGATTCTCAAACTGTATGATATGGTCGATGAACACAAGAAACCCAACTCATTACAAATGACAAATGATCCTGATCTATGTGACAAGGATCCAGTAAGCTCAAACGTACATGAGTCAAAGATCAGTCAACCACCAGTGTCATACAACAATGCTAAGGACTGCTTCATAGAATGCTTTCTACAACTTCACTCACACCTCTCGGTGCTTTTAAAGGGAACTGAATTAGTAAGGGGATACAAACGTGCTTTTGCAACACTCTTTGGTCAAGATGTTCAGAACTTCACTGACACAATGATTCTTAACTTAGATCAGTTGCAACAACAACTTGACCAAGGAATACCTTCCAAAACTGGTTCCCTGGCAGCTCTTAGTGTACTCAACAAGCAACTCCAAATGTTCTTTGATTCTGAACTCAATCTTCAGTACGATCATTATAGTGAGATGACTAGAAGCTGTTTTGCTAAACACACGAAAATTGAGGTTGACACGTTCAGAAGCACACTCATCCAGCTCATGGATAATGTTGAATCGTTCATTGTGGATAGAGCACAACTTAGCCACTTGGATAATGAAACAGTAAAGGAAACCCTGGTACAGTCATGTGATTGTGTTGATGATTCGGGTAATGCTTTGAATAATGGGCTAAGTGTTAAGGTGAATAAAGAATCAGCAAATGATATGAGTGACAATATCACCAGTTCAGTGACACCAGTGACCAATGCTGATTCTAGAGATATCAATGACCAAAGGTCAAGTGCGGAGGTACCCTTGATTGTTCAACATAATTTGCTCTCTAATGAACGGGAGCATTCTGATCAAATCAAACTCACTTTTGACTCAAATTTACTGAAAAAGAGTTGATGGATCTAAATATACACCTTGTGTTAGAGATACTTTGAGTAATGTTATTAAGCACGCGGAATTTACTTAGTAACACTTAGAAGATGGTTTATGTGATGTATTGTGAGTGAGAACAGTAGTATGTAACACAAAGCTTCAATATTATTAATGATAATAATACGAGTGATCTTAGCTATCACTAGGGTTACACCTTGAAGCTCTCTAGAGTAATTCGTATATGAAAGTTCTATTGATGACTGATCTTTAAAACCCTAATCTAGGATCTCCTTTTATAGGACACAAGGAGTCCTTTACAAGATAAGTATATTCTAACAGAATCAAATCTTTTCTATATTTATCTTCTCATAACTTTGTACTAGCAGTGGTAACAATATGTACTAGCAGTGATAATGTGTTTCCACTGCTAGTGTATTCTTCAGCAATGGTAATGATGTTTCCACTGCTAATGTATTCGACCAGCAGTGGGAATTCCAACACTAGCAGTTTGTTCTGTTAGTTTAATTCCCAACAATCCTCCCCTAAACTTGTGATTCCTCTGCAAATCCACAAGTTTCTTGAATTAAACTTCATCCTTGTTGTTGGGGGGATTCTTCCAAACACTTATCTTTTCAATCATGCAGTTCTCATCTCTCAAATTGATAAACACTTCTCTGATGAACTCTTCTGTGCATTATTAGTACAACGTTTCTATTTCTTCATTAGCTTTTCCTTTCAACTGAGCAGCTGTCCATCCATTCTAATTCTTTAAATTTCTTCCTCTGCAGTGGTAATATTTTGACCTGCAGTGGGAACCATCTGATCATCAGCAGTTGAAGATACTTGCTCTGCAGTGGAAACAGTTTAGTGAGGTTGACTTGTAGCTGTGTCCAAGATTATTTCAAGTAAGATCTGAACACCTGAATCTACTAACTCAGTTAGATCATCATCATGAAGTCTATCCTCTGTTTCTTGATTAGCAACTGCTTCAGTATCATTGCTTGCTCCAACTGGTTCATCAAATCTCAAGTCTGAGATACCAAAATCAAAATCAGCATCATCTTCAAAGTCTATTCTACTCCCCTTAGTCTCAGCATATGTTTTGAATTTCTCTGCTTGTGTAGACTGAGAGCAATCTTTCTTTAACCTGAGAGCAATCCTCCCCTGAACCTTACCATCATTTTTCCTCCCCTGTTTGGGAGAATCACCACATAAATCATCACATTCAGATAAACTGGTACAGAGTTCCATCAATTCCTTTTGTATCATACTGCCTTCAGCACTTCCAGATGTATTACCTTCTGGGAGAGGTGCATCTTTAGGCAAAGATTCAGTTTCTTACCTAGTTAAACTAGATATTACTTCTGAACCACCCATAGGTTTCATTTAGCTTGGGATTCCACCATCTGTATCCAATCCAAAAGGATTAGACACATTAGGTGTTGCTATGGTAGTGGTCTTATTGATGTTAT
>LBNU01020755.1:62828-74564 GCA_014162995.1 Artemisia annua | reverse complement strand
TCTCTACTTTCTCTCTCTAAATCTCTTTCTTTCTTTCTTGCTTGGAACGAACCAAAACCACATGAGTATTTGTGTTTGTGATGTTATCTAGTATTCTACAAGAATCAAATATGAGAGGATAAGAAGATTATTTTTTTGGCATTTTGTAAACGAAAATCAAACATAAAATCACAAATCAAATCGAAAAAGAAAATATTTTTGGGTTTTTAACAAAGAAAACTTAAAATCAAAATCTTTTTGTCTTTTTCTTTTTATATATATTTTTCTTTTGTTTTTGTATCACTTTATTTTTGCGTTCAAGCTTATTTGGTTTACAACAGCCCTTCTTCAACGGAAGACCAAGGATGTTTATTATATTTTTGGAGTTTGTTGAATACTTGGTGACAAGTATTTCCCTTTTTCTTTATTTATTTATATATATATATATATATATATATATATATATATATATATATATATATATATATATATATATATATATATATATTATATATATATATATATATATATATATATATATTCAAAAACGATAACTTCCCGGGAGAAGGTTCTTCAAATCACAAAACGACAAACGTAAACGTCAAATTCGTTTCAAGCCTTCCCCGGTAGCGGCGCCATAATTGATGTAGTAATTTTTGTATTCGTTTTTCCGAAGAAACACTTGTGAAAGTAATTTCCCGGGTCGAAGTCCCAACGAAGGTCGAATGGAATTTATCGGTTCGTGATCGTGAAAATGTGAAATGAATAGTGATCAAAGTTTGATTTTTGGTTTTACACTACGAATAACATGAATTAAAAATCAAAATTAACTAATAAAGCACAAAGTACAAGCATATAAAGCACAAACGACAAAAAACATAAACGCGATCTAAATTTAACGTCTACTTAACAAATTAAAACGCGAATTCTAAGCTAGATAATACCTACGGGCTCAAATGAAATATTTAAAACTTTAGAATGATAAAAGAAAATTTTATGAAAAAGAATAATATTTTTTTGACTTTTTATGTATTTTCTATGAATTAAAAGCTATTTTTGATTTATTAAAAGTAAAATAAAATGTGAAAAATGATTTGAAAAATAAAAATTATTTCTTAAATATCTAAAATGACTAAAATTAATTTTCTAAACTATTTTTGGATTTTTTAGAGTTTTTTCTGATTTTTTATTTGATTTTTATTTATTAAAAAGCATTTAAAATTGATTAAAAACTAAAATAAAATAAGAAAAATAGCAAATGAATTCAGAAAATTATGAAATTTTTACAGAAATTCTAAATGTTATTTGAAATCTATGAAAAATAAGACAAGTGGAAAAATAAGCTGAAAAGTGCTTATTGGCTTAAAATCAGCTTATTACAAGTGATTATTAATAAGCACTTGTAACAAATCTATATGAATTTGATACTGAAGGTCCACAAAACTTATTTAAGCCTAAACAAACTTATTTCAGATTAAAATTTCACACAGAACATTCAAATATCACAAAAGCATTTGCAAAAGCACTTAAGGAATAAGCAAATCAGCACAAGTTTAAGCCAGGATGCCCAGGTAACATGTAAAATACTTATTCAAACTCAACGAAACTCAGAAACAACAAAAAAAATTCAGTTAACAAACCAGAATACACAAATGCAGATCTAGCATGAATTCAACAGATATGTGTGAAGTACCTAATTGCAGACTAAATTAAGCAGTGTAAATAAGCTGTGAGGTTGAAAATAAATGGGGCAAAAGTGAGGTTACCTAGTAGACTACCTAAAAAACCAAAAAGCCCAAATTCTAATAGGCCAATTTTACCCTAATTAAGCCCTAGTTCAGCTGTAGAAAACCACATGTTGCTGCAATCCATCAGCACATGCTGACTTTCAAATTGCACAACACAGTTGACCTTATTGAGTTTTGATCCAATCTAATGTAACTAACTAGATGAATTAAGCACTGATTACACTGAATTAAGCTACTAGAACAACTATTGCAACAATTTGAGAGATCATGCAAACAAAATTTCACCTAAGTTAACTGCCTGTGGATTAAGAAGCAAATTTGACTTTTATTCAAATGACTACCCAATTTTATGCTGATTTTATCCTACTTATACCTAAAGAAAACTAATGACGCAAGAAACATAGTAAACTAACAACTAGAGCACACTAAAAATAGTTAAACCAAACACCCTTTAATATAACAGTTACACTACAAATTAAAGTTCTAGGCTTAAGTTAACCAAGCTACTGATATCACTAAGTTACCTAACTGTATTGAAAGAGGATTGAATAGTAAAAGCTTACTAAGAACAACAAGAACTCAATGTATCAGATTCAAGCTATACTAGGCGGTGGGAAAGCAACTCTAAGCTAACACATACAACAGCAACTCAAAAGCAGAGAAACAACTATATAAAGCATAACCAAGCACAAATAAGCTAAATAAGCAGAAAGTAGGCTACTAAATAAGATAATGCAGAAAAGTGAAACTTACTTGATTAGGCTGCAAAGGGAGTTATGCTACTGGAAATGAGATAAGGCTCACAAAAGCTATGGAAAAGCTTTCTGAGCTTATCAGAAGGGTGATGAGCTTGTACAAGCTAGTGTCCCCTTAAGCAATGTATTTATTTATTTATTTTTTTAAACAGTAAATAAACAATAAGCTTTTAGAAGCTTATAGAAATCTAAAACAGTAGTGAATGAGCTTATTCAAGCTTATGTGAATGCAAATGAATAATTAGAGAAAACTTTAGAAGAAATTAAGAAACAACAAAACAGTAGTTACTAAGGATTTTATTAATAAAAGCACTTGATTACACTAGTTTCAGAGATTACAAAAGCTAAATTCAACAGAAAATTAAATTGACCGAGTAATTTTAAACTAAACTAACTAAACTACTCCTAAAACTAACCCTAAAATCTAACCAGCTCGAATTTGTGTGTGAGAGGTTCCTTATATAGCGACTGAGGTGAGGAGGAGAATGATCTAGTCTGTCCATGTCATCGATCCTTGTGCAATCTGTGTTTGTTTAAGTCCCTTTAGAGCCGTTTGATCAACGTGGTCACCACTCCTATTCATATCAGCGCTTAGATTGAATTTGGTGATGTGATGTGATCCCGTGTGTCTTCTTTCATTGGTCCACGTGTAATTCTTCTTGTCAGATGTCAAACGTAAGCTTCTAGAACCTTTAATGATTGGGTAATTATAGAGGGGGTGGGTAATTTTGTTGTGGGGTGAATTAGGGTTCATGGTACAGTAGAAATTCTGGGTTATGGGTAAATTTTGGGGCGCGGCTTATTTAAATGATAATAATGAACGGGTTGTGGGTGTGTCTATGGGTCACCGGGTCAATGGTTTGTTAAACAAAGATTGGGCCATGTGTTTGTGGGCTTGGGGAATTTTTTGGTTAAAGGGTTTAAATAATTAAAGGGCCGGTTGTGGTTTTGGGTTTATTATTTAATGGGTTTAGGATTTAAGGTTAAATAGGATTTAAGGTTTAGGGGTAAAAGTTGCCAATGTGTAAAATAAAAGGACCACTTCTGTAAAATTAATCCAAGGGCTAATCTTGAGTCTCTTCAATAGTTCAAGGATTGACTTTGACATTCGAGCATATTTTCTTTCCCGACTTCGGCTTTTGACACTCGTTCCACTCTCGTGCTCGTTTGTCGATTTTTGGCTTGGTTTTGTCCATTTTTGCAATATCCGTACCTGCACATATATAAACACAAAAACAACGTATATTTGGCATATTTGGTCGGTTTTTGGTCTATTAAGTCCGTTTTATTAGGTAAAATGTATGTGTAATTATACACATACCACTTAACACTATGGATTATCTTACTAAGTTCGACCCTAAGTCATATGAAGGAATTTTTCTAGGATACTCGCAAAATAGTAAAGCATATATAGTCTTAAATAAAGATACTATGAAAGTAGAAGAATCATTAAACGTAACCTTCGACGAAACTCCTCCACCACCTAAGACATTGCCCTTAGAAGATTATGATATTATAGATGAAGATGCTATTGAGGTTAGTAAAACAAAACTGATGCATGGTTTTGTGACCTTACAATAGGTTTTACCTCTCGAGGGATCTCAAGAGGCTTACAACCCCACCAGGCAGTGTACCTGACCGTAGTAGTATAGGTTATTGGTAAGTACGGGGGATTGATCATTCTCTCACAGGGAATAGTGTTCGTTAGGGTAGAAAAGCTACTCTAATAGGCCTAAAGGTGGAAGGAAGATTCTTTTTTTGTCTTTTTATGTTTTTATGAAAGCAAGTAAAATCTCGGTTTATAGGGAGTGGGCGGAATTAGTTGTTAGTCAACTAACCCAAGATTACTACTATTGCAAATGAAAAATAAAATATCTAAAACTATTGTGGTTGTGAAAACAATATGGAGAAAATTGTGTTTACTTAGATTTCATTACTCACTAACTATCTTTTACCGGTTAATTGATATGTATGTTACTTGTGTGGATGAAGGGTGTATTCCTAATAACTCATGGATTGGCGTACATATCTCTCCAATTCTATGAGCTCTTATCTCCTCCTATGCCATGCACGGCACAACCATAGGGATTGTAAACAATGGCTCATGCGTTAAATACTACCTTAATAGCCTAGTATGCCTTGGCTACATGTTTCCCAAGACGTTCAAGCACGTTACCATAAAGGAGGTTGGCCAGTTTTCTTGAGCCTAACATTGATGGAACAATCATCCCAACAAACAACAACACACACCAATTAACCAATAATTAATAGTTAGGTTTCATTAGATCTAAGCAAATACTAGAGAATTTAGCTACACATGTTAATTAAAAGACAAGCAAGATAGATAGTTAACCAACACATAGACATGATGATTAAATTAAAGTGAAGACTTATCTTTAATTAAGCATGAGGGTTCCAAGGGTTGGAAACCCTAAAAGTTACAGAAAATTCGTCTTAGGGTTTTGCCCTAAAGGTTCTCCACAATGTTCCCCACTATTGAATGAAAATTAGAAAGCTATATATAGATTTTACACTCTGACGGCGTCAGGTTATAGGTTCTGACGCCGTCAGCTCGCCGCCATTAGGTTTCTCGGATGGCCTAGATCTACTTCTGACGCCGTCACCCTTTGTTGCCTTCTGGGCCGTCACTCTTTAAATTAACTCCTGACGGCCTACATCTTTTAACACCTAATGGCGTCAGGTGTTAATTCCCAAAATCTTTCTGGCCCTTCATTTGAAAATTGGATTCCACTCTTTTGTCAAGGCTTTTTGACGGCGTCACCTTGTGACTTCTGACGCCGTCAGGTTGTAAATCATCATCTTTTGAGACTTTGTCGTTTTCTTCACTTTTATGCTCCAAAAACGTCCGAATATGCATGTTTTCCAGAATTCCTCTCAAAAGTACCTAAAATGACAAAAGGAACGATTTAGGGCAATATTTGATCACATTTATACGAATTAGGGCTTAAATGACCCCCTAAAACCGTAACACTTTTCGTCTCATCAAATACCCTTACACTTGAGATTTGCTTGTCCTCAAGCAAATGAGTTTTTATTCCAATCAAAATATGAGTTAGGGGTCATTTAACACGAATATAAAAGTAATTACAACAAATAGTTATTCGACCCTAATCATAACAAGCACGGAAATCATACACTAGCACCTCACAAATAGTGTTTGGATTCTCTCATCTCTCAAATGTCATAAAATTTATATCTCATAAATGGAAACGGAAAATAACACTCACTACCTGTCATAGCAAATAGATTACCATAGGCTTGGGAAAGGATCAATTACTCCTCGACTAGGCGTAAGCACCTAAGATAAACTATCAAAGAGGTCTTTCCAAAGGGTTGTAACGTAAGGTGTAGGGATATGATAACACGGTTTGGTTGGAATAAAGGGTATTTTAGTGGTGGCGAGTTAATTATCATGATCAAATACATGCACTCTACATCGTTACTTAAGTCAAGACTCGACTCAATCTTAGTCTAAAAATGAAATAACAAAAACTAAAAAGAACATAAAAGGAAACGGGATGGTAGTCCGTATGTTTTTCTTCTTTCTTTTTCATATTTTTTTTGTATTTTTCTTGATTTTTCGATTTTTTTTTCATACACTCTTGCCCTACCATCCAAAATAATACATCATAGGGGAGTTGCATTCCCCTTACACTTGAATCTTTACATAACTTTACAATCGCTATTCTAATGACTCGAATTAAGATAATCGAAAAACTTGGAGTACTTTTAAAATGTTTAGCACATATGGGGGTAATAATGTTGTTCTTCCCCATTACTCCATTACACTAGTACTTTACCCATGAGTCCTAATCGTCCCAAAACAATATGTACAAGGATATGACTTAACTTAGCAACCATGTAATTGACCGATAATTAACTAAGGGTTTAACAAATGTTTTCACAATAATGCACCAATGGTGGGTGCATACAAGGTAGGCTAAGGCGATTTGGGTGTACATTTAGTGGGGTGTAAACAAATTCTCACTTTGAGTAAGATGCTCAAAGGTCGAAACGAAAGGATAGGCTCGGATGGGTGTATTAGGGGTATCGTGTACCAAAAATGGATACAACGCAAAGGGTGTGGGAGAATTACTTGACCAATGAAGTCAATGTAATTATAACAAATATACGGGTGTAAAACAATGGGTTAATCCTAATGCATCTTATCATGTAGTAAATCTTAACTACACGAATGTAGTCTCACTTGTGGATTTGAGATTGTCCTAACGCAAGTTCTAGATTTTAAATACTACCAGTACACACATCATAGCACCAAAGATGGATGCTTTTCCTACCAATTCCAAGGGCGAACCTCAAATATTTGGGGTGGAAACTTTTTTAGTGGTACGGTTTTGTGCTAGTCATACAATTTCCTATCTATGAGACGCTCATTAAGATCAAGGTTTCACTTCTATATGTTGTAAAAAAATTTAAATTGGCGCTAAATTTGCCCTAACAAACATTTCTCTTGGTTTTATTATAAATTTACTATCAAACGAAGCAAAACATCAAGCGTAAGTGTATTCTCAACAGTGCTTTCATTTACCCCCCTTACACTTAAACCGAACATTCTCCCCAATGTTCAAATAGAAGACGTAAAAGTAAATAAGATGAAAGAATGAAATCAAATACTCTCCTGAATCGTTTGATGTGGATAGTTGAGTAACATGGCTAGAACTTCTTCCAAGAGAGACGAACGTTCAAAGCTTCCCTTCCAAAATAATAAAGGTCTTCTTGTCCAAAATAACCTGTTAACCTGAAAAAGATAAAGGCCAACCTCGCGTAAAATCGGCGGTAAAATCTACCTAACAAGATATAATGCTTGTGGAATGAATATTTTGCAGAATTCCTGGAGATTATAAGTTAAAGAATTGACAAAACTTTTTAGGTTTCCGGAAAAATACAAAACTTTCAAAAATTGCAGAAAATTTTAACCTGACGCCGTCAGGTATTAACCCTGACGCCGTCAGAAAATTCTGACAGAATTCTCATGTTAAGCTTCCGGGAAAAATTTTGGAAAAACTAGATCTTACTTCCTGAAATTCCTGCAAAAATTCATTATGACTCGATACAAGCATTTGACTTAAACAAGTACTAATATGTATGTTAATTTCATTATTATGATTTAGGGGTATCGTGTACCAAAAGTGGATACAACGCAAAGGTGTGGGAGAATTACTTGACCAATGAAGTCAATGTAATTATAACAAATATACGGGTGTAAAACAATGGGTTAATCCTAATGCATCTTATCATGTAGTAAATCTTAACTACACGAATGTAGTCTCACTTGTGGATTTGAGATGGTCCTAACGCAAGTTCTAGATTTTAAATACTACCAGTACACACATCATAGCACCAAAGATGGATGCTTTTCCTACCAATTCCAAGGGCGAACCTCACATATTTGGGGTGGAAAATTTTTTAGTGGTACGGTTTTGTGCTAGTCATACAATTTCCTATCCATGAGACGCTCATTAAGATCAAGGTTTCACTTCTAAATGTTGTAATAAAATTTAAATTGGCGCTAAATTTGCCCTAACAAACATTTCTCTTGGTTTTATTACAAATTTACTATCAAACGAAGCAAAACATCAAGCTTAAGTGTATTCTCAACAGTGCTTTCATTTACCCCCCTTACACTTAAACCGAACATTCTCCCCAATGTTCAAATAGAAGACGTAAAAGTAAATAAGATGAAAGAATGAAATAAAATACTCCCCTGAATCGTTTGATGTGGATAGTTGAGTAACATGGCTAGAACTTCTTCCAAGAGAGACGAACGTTCAAAGCTTCCCTTCCAAAATAATAAACGTCTTCTTGTCCAAAATAACCTGTTAACCTGAAAAAGATAAAGGCCAACCTCGCGTAAAATCGGCGGTAAAATCTACATAACAAGATATAATGCTTGTGGAATGAATATTTTGCAGAATTCCTGGATATTATAAGTTAAAGAATTGACAAAACTTTTTAGGTTTCCGGAAAAATACAAAACTTTCAAAAATTGCAGAAAATTTTAACCTGACGCCGTCAGGTATTAACACTGACGCCGTCAGAAAATTCTGACAGAATTCTCATGTTAAGCTTCCGGGAAAAATTCTGGAAAAACTAGATCTTACTTCCTGAAATTCCTGCAAAAATTCATTATGACTCGATACAAGCATTTGACTCAAACAAGTACTAATATGTATGTTAATTTCATTATTATGATTCATGTTCATTCGTTCTATATAAACCGATTTAGATTTCCCTTACACTTAGCTTTTGCAAAATACCTTTATATGTAGTTAAGACGAAGTTAAAAACAAAATAAAGCATTTTCACAATTTTAATTTGAAGCATGAATCAATAACAAGAAATATAACTTACATACGGAAACAAATAAACACACAAAAACAAACAAAGCATGGGTTGCCTCCCAAGAAGCGCTTTTCTTTATTTACGAGTCTTGTAGCTAGACTCAAAGTCACCGTATGTTACGTGACTTCGTCGTTGGTCACGGTTCCTAAGTCATCCTCTTTTCCGGTTTTGTATTCCGGTCCAATTTCAAACAATCCTTATAGAAACCGAATATCCTTCCCATGACATAGTCTACTCCCCTACGTCTATCCTCATCGTTCCTATAGTAAACCGCTTGTTTGAGTTCCTTTTCAACGTTTGACAAGTGTTGGTATTGCTCTATCTTATATGGCATTTGATAGTTTACTTCGTCGGTCTCATCCTTAAATGTAACTATCCCTAAGGAAGGTTCATGAGTCATTCTAGAGACCTCGATAAATGGCTTGCCTAAAACTACTTGGGTCAAACTTGCGTCAACTATTGGGCGGATATCTTCTACAATCACAAAGTCGGTGACATAGGTAAAATTCCCTACATAAACCGGTAATCCCTTAACTCTTCCCGTGAAATTACTAATCCATCCCTTATCGGGGAACACTCTATACCCTAGTTGACTTTTCATTATTAAGTTGTATTGGGCTCTAGTCATGATGTTGATGGGTGATCTAGGGTCGATGTAAGTTTTCCACATATGCAAATGCCCGATGTTGCATGGTATATTGAGATTAGAAGGATCGCCCACTTTGATGATCGGGTTACCTAGGAAGTATGGGGTCTCGGAGTCATCGAATAAGTCCTTATGGTATGCTCGCTCCTCCCTAGTTGGTAACCTATTGAAGTAGTCCTCTTCGCCTACTTCTTCTATTTCGCTAATCTTAGCTTCCCTATCAACCTCTACTCCCTTATTCTCATCCTTTGATTCACTATCATCTTCACTCCTATCAATTGGTCTAATGGTCACAACGTTGACAAAGTGGACATGTTTGGATGAAGAGGGGTCTTTGATTTGGGGTCCGCTATTGGTGTTCCTAGCGTCCTTATTTGGAGGTGATAGCACTTGGTTGTTGAGAGCCTTCAACAAGTTGTCAATCTTATTGGTCATCTCTACTTGTTGTTGATTGAATTAGGATGTGAACTTAGCTATACGAGCTTCTTGAGATGCCATAAATTTTGACATCAATCCTTCAAAGTTATTGGTACTACCATAGTTATTGGAAGGATTGTTGTTGAAGGTACGGTTTGAGGAATTTCCGTTGGGTTGAAACCGATTAGGTGGGTTGGAAGAATTGTTTTGGTTTGTGTTTTGGTTTGATTTCCACCTAAGGTTGGGGTGCTTTTTCCATGAGGGGTTGTATGAATCTCCGTAAGGGTTTGGCTCGGGTTTGNAAGTTGTCAATCTTATTGGTCATCTCTACTTGTTGTTGATTGAATTCGGATGTGAACTTAGCTATACGAGCTTCTTGAGATGCCATAAATTTCGACATCAATCCTTCAAAGTTATTGGTACTACCATAGTTATTGGAAGGATTGTTGTTGAAGGTACGGTTTGAGGAATTTCCGTTGGGTTGAAACCGATTAGGTGGGTTGGAAGAATTGTTTTGGTTTGTGTTTTGGTTTGATTTCCACCTAAGGTTGGGGTGCTTTTTCCATGAGGGGTTGTATGAATCTCCGTAAGGGTTTGGCTCGGGTTTGAAAGTGTACCACTTATCTCCCGCTCCATCGGTACGCGTGGATGCGCAGTCCGCAAAAGCTTGTTCGGGGAGTTCCATGCAATCACGAGTGTCGTGGGGACCACTACATAATTCGCACGAAGAAGTGATTTTGTTCACTTGGCTTGAAGGTTTAGGAGCTTCGTAGGATTTCATAAGAAACTTGACTTGGGCTTCAAGTTCTATGATTCTAAGGTCGGAAGTGCTTGAATTATTCGAAGGCAAGGATATTGCCTTGACCATTTTATTCAAATCACGGGGATCATTCCATCTTTCGTTGTCATATAGAGCAAGATCTTCTAGGAGATCCCATGATTGTTCCGCACTTAGATCACGTAGCTTACCACCGGCCGCTTGGTCAATGGTTTGCCTCGTGTGGAGATTGATGTGGTCATAGAAGATTTGGACTTGGAGCCAAAGGTCTATGCCATGATGAGGGACTTTTTGGAGTATGTCCTTGAATCGAGTCCATGCCTCGTAGAGGGTTTCGCCTTGGCATTGTTGGAACGCCAAGAAATCATTCCTTAGCTTGGTAGTTCTCCCCGGTGGGAAAAATTGAGCAAGGAAACGAGTTGTGAGATCGTCCCAAGAGGTGATGGATCCTGCGGGAAGTCGCTCAAGCCATTGACTAGCTTGGTCCCATAAAGAGAATTGGAAAAGACGCAATCGGGTCGTCTCTCGAGTTGCAACATCAAGGTCTATGGAGTCTACTGATGCGTAGGGATTGCTTACGCACTTTGTCTTACCTATCAAGGGATCTCAAGAGGCTTACAATCCCCACCAGGCAGTGTACCTGAACGATGTAGTATAGTGTAGTGGCAAGTACCAGGGGATTGATCATTCTCTCACAGGGAATAGTGTTCGTTAGGTTAAAGACTACTCTAATTAAGGTCTAAGGGTGGAGGATGATTATTTTTGTATTTTTAGGTTTTTTTTAGAAAGCAGTAAAATCTCGTTTTTGAAGGAGTGGGCGGAATTAGTTGCTAGTCAACTAACCCAAGTTATCTACTTATGCAATTAATTTAAATTTGAGAAAACAATGGTGGGGAAAGTAGTGTTTACTTAGATTTCATTACTCCCTAACTATCTTTTACCATGTAATTAGTATGTTGAGTTTGCGTGGATGACGGGTGTATTCCTAACAAGTCGTAGGGAGTGCGTTCAATTCCCTAACTCTATAAG
>LBNU01020755.1:21015-40257 GCA_014162995.1 Artemisia annua | reverse complement strand
AAAAAAAAAAAAAAAAAAAAAAAAAAAAAAAAAAAAAAAAAAAAAAAAAAAAAAAAAAAAAACATAATATTCTTAATGATAAAATAATAGAACCAAAAACGAAACCTATTACACATTAGTTTCATGTTGGTGTCAATTTAGCAGCATTGATTCGTTGTACAAGCCCATGTAGAATAATCCGTCTACTCCAACAATCTCAAGATCCTTAATTTTTTGTGAATATGGGTCGTAAATATGAAGCGATGAACATATTTCATAGTCCACCCGAGGTTCAAATATAGCTTCACCACTTTTTCTAAACCCCAATATCCTATATACATTTGCATCAATTGTGTATAGATTTCTAAAAGATAAATCATCCTCCATTAGCCATACATCATATCTAAGTGATTCCTCAACCATAATGCATCCACATACAATCAGAGACTCCCTTAGTTTAGAAACGGACAAACGAAAAGAACCAAATATTTCGTTTGTTAAGCTATCAGGTAAGTCTATTTGCCTGAACTCTTTTGTAACCAAATCAAATGCGACAAGCATATCTTTTTTATAGTCATAATCAAACTCATATGCAGCCCAATAAATCAATCTATCTAAAACTACATAAGATGAATCGTTAATTTTAATTGTTCCACGAGGAAAATTACCAGTTGCAATAACATTGCTCCAAACCCTTGTACTTAAGTTAAAAACTTCAACAACCCAAGACATAGAACTTTTATCATGTGTTAATTTAACAACCGTAGGATCTAAAGTATCCGGACAAACTTCGAAAGCTAAATAGGACAGTAATCACTACGAGTATAAGGAGCAACAATACAAATTGATTTTCGAATCGAAGGATTTGAAAAAACAACTGCCCATTTTTTATAAACTTTTTGGAAACCTTACAAACACACTAAACCATGACTTACGCCAACAATTTTTGTTATAGAAAATTTTTCTTCAATATTTGGAGAAACAACAAAAGATAGAGCAATGTTAAAAAGAGTTTCATTCTTATCACCGTCTACAAAAAAAACGTACTTTTCCTCACTATATTTTCTGTAGCATAGAATGTTACAGTAAACCGATTGTTGATGGTTACTGGCATGATCAATTACAAATTCAGAACTTTCGATAAAACACTTCCATTGTTTCGAAACTGATTTGAATCGAATCAATGTCTTAACATCAGATACTTTTTTGATTATTTCTAATTGGATTTCAATTGGGATGTTGTCTGACATTTTTGTGGTTTTTTTTAGGGTTTATATGACTATCAAGTCAGGACGATTGAATGAAATTGGGATTTTTATTGATTGTTTGACTTTTTGACTCTTTGCCAATTTTTTAACTTTTCATAAATTATCGAGTTTAAATAAGTTTGAACAAAAGCAGGCCGAAGCCCATTAGTTTAATTAATATATTTTATTTAATAAATGTTTTTTTTAAGTGACAAATTTAGTATATTCTAAAAACAAATGGACTAAGTATGAGATACATGCTTTTTTTTTCAAATTACATTTTTTAATTAATATATTTGCATTTTC
The DNA here is from genome assembly GCA_014162995.1 of Artemisia annua. Taxonomy (NCBI): domain Eukaryota; kingdom Viridiplantae; phylum Streptophyta; class Magnoliopsida; order Asterales; family Asteraceae; genus Artemisia; species Artemisia annua. The sequence goes on along the minus strand of LBNU01020755.1, from coordinate 38,725 downwards.
TTTATGTTAAGGAGCCTACTATCATCCTTAAAAATGAATATATATATATATNTATAGAAGGTGGTTCTAGCAGCACAGTGATACCTCCAACAGCAACTGAAACAACAACAAAACAACTGGAAAAGGATGCTGAGGGTAACATTATCATGAAAGACGCTGGAGTAGAAGAGGCTACAGATGAACTACAAAAGGAAACTGAGACAACAATTCCAGAGATTGAAGCCAAAGGTCAGGAAGAAGAGGAGTTGAGTAAGAAAACCCCAGAGGAACCGGCAGAAGAAAATCTTGATGATCAACCCCATGTTCAAGATCAAGATGATCAATTCTTCGACACTGACATGCTACCACCGCCAAAAGATAGGTCTCCGACATCGGAAAGACCTCCAATCCCTCAAGGTACACCACCTAAAGATCCATCTCCACCTCATTCTGAATCAGATAGAGAAGCAGAATCATCATCATCATCATCATCAGACCAGTCACCACCACCACCACCAAAAGTAAAAAGACCAAGAATGAAGAAAGCCAGTCTGAGAACTACCAAAGCATTTTTACGGGCAAAGCATATTGCGAGATCTTCAAGGAATAGGAGAACACCACAACAACACGATGGTGATCTTCAAGACCAAATGAAGAAAATGACTACATTGGTTACTCAGCTCTCTGATAAAGTACAGGAGTTAATGCAGACTAAAGCTCAAGTTGATAAGTACATGACAGCAGATATGGAAGAGATGATCAAAGACTACACCAAAGAATACTTGGGTGAAAATCTTGTATCTACAGTAACTCTTGAGTTGTCTGAACTGCTGAAACCCATCAGAAATGAGCTGGACATCAGGATTCGAAAAAACATCGTCAAAACGCTTCAGTCAACTCCTTTCTATCTGCAAACGAACAGGCGTCCTACTGAGCCTGTGGATTTAACCGTGGAACAACTAGAAACTTTGTTAGCTTCCAAACTTGCTAAAAAGGTAGAAAAGACTGATGAAGAAGCTGCATTACTTGAATCCCTGAGGGCAACAGAGTCATGTAAAGAAGCTGCTGGTACACGCAAACGTCCAAGAAAAGACGATGATCCGGAAAAAGACTCACAACGTAAAAGATCCAAGTCTAGCCGCGAACCATCATCATCCAGAAAACCACCACCATCTAAGGCTTCTACCTGCAAACCACAAAGTTCAGCACCCAAGTCTGGACCCACATCAGCAGAAGAACCATTCATGCTTCAGCAAGATGATCAACAGGAGGAACCACAACATGAATTCATTCAAACTGAATCTCCTGAACCACAAGCTGGAAAATCATCAACAACTCACACTAGTACAAAAACTGGCATTGGCTACACCCAATAAGTGTGACGATATACATATAGTCACACATGATTTTTCGAGTGTGTGTGACTAAAGGTCGCGTGACCATAGGGTACCTATGGTTACATGTTCGAGTTCTTTTTAGTCTCGATTACAAAACAGTAACCAACACCTAAATATGTGTGACTAATTTGGTACAAATTTCGTTGGATTAAGCATTATTAGTGACCATAAACACTGTATAGTCACACAAAACATTTTATTTTTATATACTTAGTCACATACAATTAAGCATAAAGTGGCCAAAAGTGTGAGTATGTGTGACCATATGGTGTTTAAAGTGAAGAAATGTGTGATTTGTGTGACTATTGATCATCCAATGGCCACATGAATTATATGTTTGTGTGGCCTTTTGTAACATTTAGTCACACAAAGCATGTTACTTTTTGGTATTTAGTCACATACAATTAGGCATAAAGTGGCAAAAAGTGTGACCATATGGTGTTTAAAGTGAAGAAATGTGTGTTTTGTGTGACTATTGATCATCCAATGGCCACATGAATTGTATGTTTGTGTGGCCTTTTGTAACATTTAGTCACACAAAGCATGTTACTTTTGGGTATTTAGTCACATACAATTAAGCATAAAGTGGCCAAAAGTGTGAATATGTGTGACCATATGGTGTTTAAAGTGAAGAAATGTGTGTTTTGTGTGACTATTGATCATCCAATGGCCACATGAATTGTATGTTTGTGTGGCCTTTTGTAACATTTAGTCACACAAAGCATGTTACTTTAGGGTATTTAGTCACATACAATTAAGCATACAGTGGCCAAAAGTGTGAATATGTGTGACCATATGGTGTTTAAAGTGAAGAAATGTGTGTTTTGTATGACNTGTAATATTTAGTCACACAAAGCATGTTACTTTTGGGTATTTAGTCACATACAATTAAGCATAAAGTGGCCAAAAGTGTGAATATGTGTGACTATATGGTGTTTAAAGTGAAGAAATGTGTGTTTTGTGTGACTATTGATCATCCAATAGCCACATGAATTGTATATTTATGTGGTCTTTTGTAACATTTAGTCACACAAAGCATGTTCCTTTTGGGTATTTAGTCACATACAATTAAGCATAAAGTGGCCAAAAGTGTTAATAAGTGTGACCATATGCTGTTGAAAGTGAAGAAATGTGTGTTTGTGTGACTATTGATCATCAAATGGCCACATGAATTGTATGTTTGTATGGCCTTTTGTAACATTTAGTCACACAAAGAAAATTTGTTTTGAGTATTTAGTCACATACAATTAAGGAAAAAGTGTCCAAAAATGTTAATAAGTGTGACTATATTCTGTTTAAAGTGAAGAAATGTATATTTTGTGTGACTGTTGTTCATCCAATGGCCACATGAATTTTTTGTTTGTGTGGCCTTTTGTAATTTTTAGTCACACAACGAATTAAGCAAACAGTGACCAAAAGTGTTAATAATTGTGACTAAATGCATCTTTTAGTCACATTTAAGAAATTAATATATATCAAAACAAATTCAAATATATATCAAAACAAATTCAAATACAATAAAATTGGAATGTATATAACTGAACCAAATATAAAATTGTAATGTCGTACATAATAAAATTCTCAATAATTTAAGGACTTCTGACTCTTGGTCTTCTTAGCTTGCTTTTGCATGGCATCACTAGAGACGTAAACGTTTTTGGGCTTCGTTTGTAATTTAGGTGCAGTTTTGTTCTCACCAATCATTTGTATGGTACTTGGTGGTGTTGCCTGTAGGAAACAAAAGCCACGTGTATCAAACACTTACATAATGTTCATGTGACATGTCGAAGACCCATATGAGCTCAATTGTCAAGCCGAGTTTGTGCCTAACCCGTATGCCCAAACTGACCCTTGCTTAAGATGACACGCCCACCATCAATTGTTGATCCCTAAAAACAAATGATTCTATTTTAGACCATATCATGCTAAAAAATCATCATATGCAATTAATGTTCTTGCTCAAGTACTAAACGAAATAATTCTGTAAATCAACTAACAATATTGTTTGAAATTTTGCAAACCTACAAGCTTAATTCAGCAAGCAAGAATAATGGAAAGCGCAGCAGCATAACAGTTTATATCCACACTATAAAATATAATAACATAAAGCGACTTACTGGTTCACTTAGCCTCGACTTCTTTTTTCTCTTCAACTTGATCTTAACATCGACTGAAATTGGCAACCTCACCACACTTTAGGATGCATCGGTAGAAGTTGAATGACAGGTAAATGTTTCACTTGTCACTAGACTTCACAGGCTGTCATATGTTTACATGAAAACATGACCATTTTCTGAACCGCCAATTATATAGGTAGTTTCGTTTGAAAAACAGCAACCCAATTTAGATGACTGGTCAACAAAAACCAAAAGTTAGTTATAATCAAGAATCTCAAAAGAGGTAAACAAATTAGTTTTAGATCACATAAAATGATCTTGCCAATAGTTATCAGAATTATCATTAGTTTCAATAGAGGCAAACAGGCTCAAGGTTACCCGATTTGTATCTTCAAAACATAAGAACTCAATGTTTTTAGATATAAGAAATTAGATTATTACCCGTCCGCCCCAACTCAGCAATATGATTATCTGTACAAAAACAATATGGAGTCTCGCGTGTCAACCCAACTCAACATGTTTCAACATGTGCCATAAAAAATACCCAATTCGACGATCCTACCCGCCTATTTTTTCACTTCTACCGAAAGAAACATTGCCATCTCAACACCCTGATCTTACCTTACATGTATGACCTTTGAATTTTCCAACTGAATTAATGTAGTTAGCCTCCCTGCAAAAGCTGAAAAGTACGCAGTAAACGGAAAGTCAGTACACGGTAAAGTAAAAGGAAAGTCAGTACACAGTAATATATTTAGTTAACTAGATAAAAGAGAGAAAAATATAAAAATTTTACACGTGCAAAAGCTGAAAAGTAGAATTCGTGCAGCTTGCTAATATACATGTGTCATCATTTTTTGCCATAGAGATGCACTTCACAGGTCCGATTTTATTAGATAATCGTCTGAAGATGAAATGATTAAGGGAAAAAAATAACCTTTAGTCCAGTCTATTGGGAAAGGGGGAATATAATGATGATGTAGACTATTTTCACATACATATTCTTACAAAGCTCAATGACAGTTCCATCGAGACTTCCAGCTATGATTGCCGTTCTTGTTAGACAGAGAGATGTGACATCGTCCTCGAAGGTGTCAAACACATGTAAATCAATTATACCTTTCAGCACATGTCAATATAAACTTGTGATTATTTCTACGATACTATAGGGAAAGAAAAAGAAACCTGAATCGGCACACTACTTTGAGATCTGATGTCCTAAACGCACACATGAGTCTGCCGTGAAAAGAACGGATCCGAATTCATTAACACTTATCGCATTAACCTGATGAAAGAGGTGGAATAAAAACCTTAAGTAACTTGTACAGCAAAATATGCAATAAAAAAAGTTTAAGGCAATGTAACAAGGTTAGCTTTGGCTTTTTGATGATGCAAGCATGAAATAAGAATTTTGATAATCATAGTTATAGGCCTTTTAAGCTTCTTGCCATACTTTTCTCATTCACATCCCTAAAGAAACAGATTTATACACTCACAATCACCTTCCTCTTCCTCTTACTCAATATACACTAGATTTATAAGGTGCCATGTTTTATATAGTGATATGCATGCCATACAATTATAGTTGCCACCAGGGGCGCCGGAGCCATATGGTTAGATATGGGGGGCTGTGCCCAAAGACAGAGCTAGGAATTTGTATTAGGGGGCGCCCCTGGTAACACCAACAATTAGTTAGATGTTCTCAAAATTGAAACTTGTGACATCATATAACATACAGCTAGAATTGTTTAGTTTTCTTTGTGGTGAACCTATAAATGAATATACTAATCCTGTGTAATCTTGTATGACAGTAAAGTCTATTTAATGACTATACATCATAAGTATCATTGCACGCTACCTTAATAAACATATGTTGTGTACTTGGGTCGTTTGAGGACTCACAAGAACTTCAGGAACATCGACGAGGACTCACAAGAACTGCATCTAAGACAAAATAAGCTTCCCCAAGACTTTATAATCTTTAAACTATAATTTCTCAGATATATAAAAAGCAATCCATATATTTTCAGTAAATACACACAGAAAAACATATTGTAGCTACATCATATATACTCCGTAGTTCAATTGAAGCATAAATAAATAAACACACGAAAAACAAAAACTTTATTAAAATACGAACAGCAAAGAGCAAGAATTTATACCTAGATCCTCAAAAATTAGGTGCAGAATTGTGCAGATCCTCTAGTCTGTAACCTGAGACTATCAAATCCGGCGAATGTGACAGCAAGTTCTTTCTTCTCGGTGATTATAAGGATTGAAAAAAGGTAAAACCCCTAACCAACATCGAAGAAAGAATGAATCGATCTAAACCCTAAAAATTGAAGAAATTGTATACATGAATTGACCTTAAAATTGGATACAGTCATGAAATAGTTGGTGCCATGGAGCTGTGAGAGCAGCGTTTGTGGTGTTTGGAGAATGAGAGGCGCTGTTAGTGTTTAGGTTAGGGTTATTTTGAAAATGAAAATACAAAAGAGGGGAAAAAAAGGAGATAGAATGGCGCTCAAATATCTTAAAATTTTGGGCGTTATAAGACCGGGCTATTTAATACTCCGTGCAATAGCTAACCGATACATTTGAGCCTTTTTTAGATAGGTGGCTGAGCATCGGTCCGGGACCAGTCCGGACCGGACCGACCAAGACCAATACCGAGACCGAATTAGTCCAAAAGTCGAGACCGAGGACCGGATCAAATGTGTTCGATCCGGTCCGGTCTTGGTTGGTCTGGTCCAACAAGGCAAAATAGTCGATTTGTGGTCCGGACCTGACCGGACCGAACCGGACCGACTAAGACCGAATTAGCCCAAAAGCTGAGACCAAGGACCGGACCAAATGTGGTTGGTCCAGTCCGGTCTCGGTCGGTCCAGTCCATTCGGATGGTTTGATCAGCGCTACTCAGATATATAATATAAGCCGTACATATTTTTCCACTAAAAATTACTCAATTTTAAATCACTTATTAATTACATCATGAACAAAGATAGGTGAGTTTAATCATCATATACAAATACATAAATAAAATGAACAAATTATCAAAATGAAAACAGTAAGAGCAAAAGGATATACCTAAATCCACATAAACTAAGAGCATAATTGTGCAGATCTTATAGCCTATCGCATGAGACTTTTAGCTCCGGCGAGTGGTGGCGACGAAGACAATGGGATACTTCATCTTGGTGTGCCATCGACTTGAAAACCCCTATAAATAGATCGAATAAACATTCAATTGACTTAAAACCCTAGAAATAGAATTAAGTTAATGATACACACACTGACCTTCTTGAATACGAGGGTAAGGTTGTCTAATATCTGATGACACAATGGAGACGGTCATGTGAGAACGGGTATCACAGAGATTGTGGAAGCAGCGGCGGTAATTTTTTTTATTAGAAGAATGATAAGAGAACGGCTAACTTTTTTATATTAGGGTTTTTGTTCAATTGAAACTCAAAAGAGGAAAAAGTGAAAAGTATCTCCCGCTAAGGAATCTCAAAAATTTAGGGAGAACATATTATGAAGATGATGTGAGATTTAAAAAAAAAATATAAAGATGGGTGGAGGGGCAATTTGAATTTGGGGAAAAATTTAGGTGGGGCTTGTGAAAAGTTGTGAGGGAAAATTTTATTTTGGGAAAAAGAAAAACAAGATTGCAAAAATCGCGAATCGGTAGTCGGGCGGTCGACCACCTTTTAACTTGTAATTGGTCTAGGCGGGATTAATCGGTGATTAATTGGATTGGCATTACTGCCAAATTTTGGCTATTTCTGGCAAGTTTTGTGTATTTCCGGCAAGGTATTTTCTAAAAAACAGCTTGTAATAGACTTAAACTATTACTATAAGTGATCAAAATAAGTTTACAGTGAGTTTGGGTACTTCCGGCAAGATTTATAGCTTTCTGGTAAGTTTGACCACCATTGACCGCCGTTGACCACGGTTGACCTATTTGTTTGACCCAGTTACATTAATCGGCAAGGTCGGTGGCCTTGTAGCACCTAATCGGCGATTAATCGGCCTTGTAGACCTTTTTTTGCAACACTGGGAAAAACTAAGTGCGGGACATGTAAAATATTACATATAAATTTAACACATGAAATATCTTAATATTTATTTTATTAGGGGCGGAAATGAGCCGAGCCGCTCGTGAAAATCTTAGGATCATATCAGTAAAAAGGTTGAATGATCCGAGCTTAAACGTGCTCGAGCTTGAGCCTAAGTTGCAGCTCTTCTATCAATCGGGCTCGAGCCTGAGTTTTACATACAAAACCTGATTGGGCTCACGAGCCTAAATGACACTATGATATTTTACATATTAAACATATATAAAATGTTATGCATTTGTATTATAGGTGAACTTATTAACAAGCTCAAAATAGATATATTACGAGCCAAGCTCGAGCCAAACTTTAACTTTTTATTTCCGAATCGCATAAACGAGCCGAGCTCGAGCCAATCCCAAGCCTATATAACATACATGTACAATGAGCCGAGCTATCTATGTTTAGGTTACCTGACATGGTGTATCTTTGACTCAGATGTACGTGTTAGAATGATGTGAACTTCACTACTAACAGGTTACGGACAAAGACTGTTGCCGACGGAATACCAACAGATTTCTAACAGATTACCGACGTATGAAATTCCATCAGTAATTGGTCACTAAACACCGACAGATCTCTGACGGATAGGAGATACCAAGAAAATCGATGGATTATCGATGGACGAAGATCCGTTGGTAATCTGTCATTAATTACCAACGGATATCATCAAGGGTCGAAGATTCGAGATAATATTAAGAAAGTCGCATATAGGCATATAGCCAATCAACGCACTCTACTTTACACACCACTTCCATTCAAGATAAGAATTAATAAAATTGATCACATCAGTCTATCGACCCCACTATACCTTGACGACTTGGGAAATTCCCATTGCATTAGTCGTGTGTGATTTTTCTTTGTATCCATGCATTTATAATTATGTCTTGTTTGTTTGTGCACTTTAGTTTGTTTATGTTCGTTTGTGCTTTAGTGACTTAACAAATAATCTCACTTTTCTGAATGAATGAAATAAATCCCTATGTCAAGCTTCTGTTTTCGTTTTTCTCTTTACCTTAAACTCAGATAACCGAATATGAAAGCATCATTTTTGCTTTCGCTAATAGTGGTACTTAAAATGTAAACTTATAAATTTATGAAACACTAGGATAGACTTATTAGAATTACACTATCAAGTGCCTAGAATAAGTTAACGCAAGCATTCTTTAATTTATTTTTAGGATTTATTTTTTCTTTTTTATATGAAAACAAAGATTTAGAGATTTATGTTAATTACTCCGTATATTTTCTTTTCTTTTTCATATAAAAACAAAGGGAGATTTTATCCAAAAGTTAATATGTACTCTCTACATTTTGACTAAGTCCCGCCTTAATTTTCCCCAAAATCAAATGTCCCTCCATACATTTTTTCACAACACCGCCTCCCCTCTTTCTCTCACTCTCATTATTTCAAACCCTATATCCGATCTACTTCTTCTTCTTAACCGGTACGATCTCGTTATTGACTATGTGTTTTTCAATATGTGTAATAGATTAGATCTGATATTGATTTGATTAGATTTGTAATTGATTAATTGAACAAGATTGCTTAAACAGATGAGTTGAAGGAAAATACTATGAGGTTCTGGGGCCCCCGCAGAGTGCTTAAACAGATGAGTTGAAGGAAGCTGATCTTAAAGCTGCTATTAAAAATCATCCTGATAAAGGTGGAGATCCTGAGAAGGTATTGTTTTTTAAGCCTGATTTTCTGTTGATTTGTGGTAAAGATTGTTGACTGATTTGGTAATTAGATGAAAATTAGCTTACTTGATCAAAATTAGATCGATGTGTGCATAAATGATGATATTAGGTAACTGATATGTATATATTTATATTAATTGTATATATATTGATAAATTGTCTATCATTATAGATGCAATGCTTTGTTCTTGATTAGCTTCTGATGCTAATGATAGTATTTAATTGTTATTAGATGGTGGTAGAATGATGCTTAACCTGTCTTTAATGTTGCAAAAAGAGGATACAACTTTTTTATCTGTGTTTTTTGCTGAGTCAGTTAAAAGTTTCTAGGCCCGCAATAGTTTTTGCAAGTTACAAGCCTGAACATACCTAAATTTTGCTCGTTATGCAGTATGATTCTTTATATTTGGTATATCGTGTTGTCTGTACTCTGTAGTACACTTGTACCATGTTAATATATGTTGGTGGTGTCTCTTTTCCTTATGCAATGTACAGCTTAACAGATTCTGATTTGAGTTTTTTACTATGTGTAACAGATTCGTATGCAATGTACAGCTTAACAGAACCCGAACCCGATAAGACTCGAAATATAATACGGAGTATATAATTGCTCTAAATAAAAAAATTAGCAGCTCACTTGTGATTTTTATTAGTGTGTTTTGAAAGTTTTTCTTACCTGTTATTTTTGCCTAACTACTGGTAATACATATCTTGTGATTTATATTATGTAATGCTATATCTTAATGCCAACTAGTACATCATTATATTTTTGGCCTACTGGAACCATTTCTTTTGCTTTTGTGCGATGAATATTTTTTCTTATACAACCCGATAACAACTTGCGTTTTATTTTAGCCTACTGGTAGTACTACAGCTTGTGGTATTTTTGGCCTACTGGTAATGCTAATGCTATATTCTTTCTCTTTCTCTTTTGTGCATCATTATATTTTTGGCCTACTGGTAATACTACAGCTTGTGGTTTTTACATTTACACAACTTGCGTTTTTGTATGCCAACTTTATGTTGTATACCCTTTATGTTGCCATTTTGTATATCACACTTTTTTCTTTTTTCATACGTATATCTAATGTTGGAATATTGTATTATGTAGGTTTTATGATGAAGACGTGATCCGACGAGCTTTATTTGCTTTTGTTAGTAATAAATGGTCTTAGTGATTTATATTGAGTTCTAGTCATAATTTGTCATTCTGAAGACCATGGTTTACAAGGATGTTGGGCGTATTGTTTTTTACTTTATGGTATTCAAGTGACCATGTTGACTTGATTTTATGGATGATTAATAAAATTTGAGTTCAATTTATTTTTGGCTTCGATTGAATTTTATTTGCGTATATTTGAGATGGTTAGTTGATACGATGGTTTATTAAAACCTATTTGTATTGGAAAATGGTGCTAATCTACGTTACTAATGATTACGGAAACCGTGCCAAATAATTAATTGACGAATGCCAAACCGTGCCAAATGATTTTTATAATGAACGCAAAAGCATGCCAAATGCTTTTTTAGGCAAGGCGGATAACAACGTGCCAAATATGTTTGGCACAAAAAAAAGAAACCGTGCCAAATACGTTTGGCACGGTATATAAAACCATCCTAGTTAATATTTGCACGATAAAGCAAAAACTGTACCAAATAAGCATTCGGCACGGGAGATGAATTGGTACCAAATACGCATTTGGCACGAGATATAAAAGTGTGACGAATGCCAATTTGGAACAGAAGATTGTGAGTCGTGCCAAATACATCATTCATGGCACCACAAAATTAAACCGTCCCATGAACTGTGCCAAATACTATTTAGCACGGTTTCAACCCGATCCAAATGTATTTGGCACCCTCATATTTAGGACAGAGCCAAAAGCGTGCCAAAGCGGTGCCAAATAGCATTTGGCACGGTTTTTTGAGTATTTGGCACGATTTTCCACCCTCTCAAATACCAGTTTTTCTTGTAGTGACACAAAATACACATTTCTTCACTTTAACAACATATGGTCACACTTATTAACACTTTTTGTCAGTTTCTGCTTAATTGTATGTGACTAAATAGCCAAAACAAACATGATTTGTGTGACTAAATATTACAAAAGGCCACACAAACATAAAATTCAAGTGGCCATTGGATGATCAATAGTTATATAAATACACATTTCTTCACATTAAACAGCATATGGTCACACTTATTAACACTTTTGGCCACGTTTTTGATCATCCAATTGCCACATGAATTTGGTTTTTGTGTGGCCTTTGGTAACATTTAGTCACACAAAGCATGTTTTTGGGAGTGTATTTAGTCACATACAACTAACCATAAAGTGACCAAAAGTGTTAATAAGTGTGACCATATGCTGTTTAAAATGAAGGAATGTGTATTTTGTGTGACTATTGATCATCTAATTGCCAAATGAATTTGGTTTTTGTGTGGCCTTTGGTAACATTTAGTCACACAAAGCATGTTTTTTGGGAGTGTATTTAGTCACATACAACTAAGCATAAAGTGACCAAAAGTGTTAATAAGTGTGACCATATGCTGTTTAAAGTTAAGGAATGTGTATTTTGTGTGACTATTGATCATCCAATTGCCACATGAAATTGGTTTTTGTGTGGCCTTTGGTAACATTTAGTCACACAAAGCGTGTTTTTGGGAGTGTATTTAGTCACATACAACTAACCATAAAGTGACCAAAAGTGTTAATAAGTGTGACCATATGCCGTTTAAAGTGAAGGAACGTGTATTTTACATGACTATTGATCATCCAATTGCCACATGAATTGTATGTTTGTGTGGCCTTTTGTAACATTTAGTCACACAAAGCATGTTTCTTTTGGGTATTTAGTCACATACAATTAACCATAAAGTGGCCAAAAGTGTGAATATGTGTGACCATATGATGTTTAAAGTGCAGGAATGTGTATCTTGTGTGGCTATTGATCATCCAATGGCCACATGAATTTTGTTTTTGTGTGGCCTTTGGTAGCATTTAGTCACACAAAGCATGATTTTGGGGGTGTTGTNTAGTCACATACAATTAACCATAAAGTGGCCAAAAGTGTGAATATGTGTGACCATATGATGTTTAAAGTGCAGGAATGTGTATCTTGTGTGGCTATTGATCATCCAATGGCCACATGAATTTTGTTTTTGTGTGGCCTTTGGTAACATTTAGTCACACAAAACATGTTTTTGGGGGTGTTGTTAGTCACATACAACCTAGCATAAAGTGACCAAAAGTGTGAATAAGTGTGACCATATGATGTTTAAAGTGAAGGAATGTGTGTTTTGTGTGACTATTGATCATCCAATGGCCACATGAATTTTGTTTTTGTATGGCCTTTGGTAACATTTAGTCACACAAAGCATGTTTTTACGGGTGTAGTTAGTCACATACAACCTAGCATAAAGTGACCAAAAGTGTGAATAAGTGTGACCATATGATGTTTAAAGTGAAGGAATGTGTGTCTTGTGTGGCTATTGATCATCCAATGGCCACATGAACTTTGTTTTTGTGTGGCCTTTGTTAACATTTAGTCACACAAAGCATGCTTTTGGGGTGTAGTTAGTCACAAAGCATGAAATGTGTATTAAGTTACGTGACCATATGTACTTGATTTTGGCTACACTTAAATAATGTGTGACAAACGTTTAGTGTGACCATATATGACATTTGGTCATACTATTTGAAGTAAATGTGACTATGTAAATAAGCTTTTGGCAAGCTAACACAAACTAAACTTTAAAGACACATATTAACTTACGTGACCATATGTATTGGATTTTGGCTACACTTAACCAATGTGTGACAAAACGTTTAGTGTGACCATATATGGCATTTGGTCACAGTGTTCAAGTGTGTGACATATATTTGTCACTCTTTATATGTATATTGTGACTAATGTTTCAACCTTACTTACGTGACCATATGTATTTGTCACGCGATCCAATTTGATATGTGGCTAAACAATTAGCAAAAGATATAAGTCACCCTTAAATAATGTGTAACAAACTTGCTTGTATGATTTAGACACACAAAAAATTACGTCATGTGACTAATAGAGTCCTAATGGTCACATACAAAATTCAGGTGTGGCTAAATGATCCGAAACGCAACAACCAGATATCTTTGGCCACAAAATGATCGATTGTGTGACAATAGAGTCCTAATGGTCACACATTCAAAATGTTCATGTGTGGCTAATTAGTAAATGTTGTCAATTCTCGTGCCTTCAGCCACACAAATATGTCAATGTGTGGTCGTTCCATTTCGTCCATGTGTGACCAAATCCTAGTTTTGTACTAGTGTCAGACCGACAAGTCTAAGAGTAAGAAGAAGCAAACCAAACGCTTTACATGGTTAGATGCTCCTGAGGCTCCTGAATCTGAATGGGTCACTACAATGATTAAAGCTCATCCACCACTTGAAACCGAAGAACCACTCCCGGGCAACACTCTACAATACGCTCAGAGTATTCTTTCGAGTCTTCAGCTGGAGAAGGTGACGAAAGCTGAACTTAGGCGAATCAACAAGGATGCTCGTGACTTCCTTAAGNCGCTTTACATGGTTAGATGCTCCTGAGGCTCCTGAATCTGAATGGGTCACTACAATGATTAAAGCTCATCCACCACTTGAAACCGAAGAACCACTCCCGGGCAACACTCTACAATACGCTCAGAGTATTCTTTCGATTCTTCAGCTGGAGAAGGTGACGAAAGCTGAACTTAGGCGAATCAACAAGGATGCTCGTGACTTCCTTAAGGCACGATCAGGAAACAAAATAGAGCTGGACTACCATCTGCAGAACATTACATCAGCTTTATCAGACTCCTTTGATTGGCTTAATCCGGAAAGCAACTTCGATGCACATGGAAAGCACGACGTACCATATTTCACCGACTGGACCAAACCTTTACCTCTTCAAGGCTTTGCTGACAAGCCCAGAATTCTGTATCGGTTCTTCTTCAACTACGATCTCCGCTACCTGCAACACGACATCAAAGCTTCCAAAGATCGCTACAAGTCTTCATTAAGGATCACAGTACCAGTTGCTCGTTATGAGGTTCCAAACATTGAAGAAACTGCTCCTATTTTCAGCAACTCTATTGTGGAATACAACAGAGACGCTTTGTTTGGAATTCAGAACTGGTCGGAACGACGAAAGCTCGGCTACACTCACAGACGTGAACGTACATCCGGTGATGTGAAGCACAAAGGCCGAATCGTCGCATTCATGCAAATCTTGGAAGACAAACGGTTTGATTATGTCTACATGAAGGAAATAGTGGTTAAGAGGCAAGACGAACAGCTCTACAAGTTTTGTGAAGCCGATTTCCCACATCTTTATCTAGATGACGTAGAAGATATGTATCTGGAGAAAGTTCAAGGAAGAATGAGGGGCTTCCCAACGTCAACTCAGTACAACTTCATCTCTTCCTTGCTCATGTACATAAGACAACTGATCATCCGTGAACGTGTAGAAGATCTGCAGTTAGGTGTCGAAAGCTACCAGAATCATCTCAACTTGACCAAACCACAACTCATGATCGAAGAACTACATGACGCATCTCAACTAATGATTCTCCAAAAACCAAAGTTCGGGGTTACTTACCTCAACTCAAAGCATCAGCTACGGTTCATGCGGTTCGACGAGCTTCATAAGTTCTGTGATGCTACCTTGCAAAGAGTTCGTGATGGTTTAGTGGAGAGATTGACGGACGATCTGAACAAGGTGAAAGAAGGAAAGCATACCCGTTGGAATTCTAGCACACGAAGAATGGTAAAGAACTTCATCCATGCCATTGAAGAAAGGCTCAACCGGAGGGAGCAGATTAGGAGGCTGGAAAGTTATATCGGGGTTCGTCCATCGTTTCCGATCCTGACATTTCAGAGGCCCAATGCAAAGTTCACCGACTTCAATGCCTTGACTTCATCTCAGACTTAAGCTTTTGGTATAACCTTTCATTATTTCTAATTCATTCTCATTTATTAAGGCTTGTGTACACATAACAGTGCACAACCCATACCTTGTAAAGAAAGGACCCTGTGGTACGCTTCAGTGCTACAATCCTAAGATAAGGAGCGAAGGCTTCTTACTTTTGAGTAGAATTTATCAAACTTTTCAGATTTTCACAATTCTACTCAAAAGACAAGTATTTCACCTCAATGAGTATCCACAAGTTGAGGGGGAGTACTTGTACCAAAACATCGTTCTTAAAATCTCAAATCTTTGATGATAACTCTCCATAAGACTCAAAAAGCATATTTTAATCAATATCGTTTGCAAAAACAACATTTAATATGCTATTTTTGAGGGGGAGAAGAAGAAAATGATTAAAATATGATGTTCCAAGTTGTATCTCATTCGAGCTCGACTCAGAATTGACCCAAGAATTGACGAAACAAAAACCGTTAGTATTCGAAAGGATTTATCCGAGTAGATTGTACCGTTTCGAGAAACTCTTTCTAGACGTTACTTTGACGGGTCTAACTTCCTTTATGGAATGTTTACAACTTCAAGGTAGTTATTAGGGCTAGTTGTCACCTAACAACTGACAATGCATCCCTTTAACTAAGCAACGTAACCGTGTCCCTCGGGTACATGTCTATTAAGAGTGGATCAATTCTAAAGTGCTAACTTTTCCCGCATGTGTTATTTTCCGCAAAATATTCATAAGCACATGTGGAGGGGGAGTATTTCATATGAAAATAAAACCCTCAAAGTGTTATAAAATGTTTTTATTCACAAACACTTTGAGAGATTTTTCAAATGAATGGTTTCGAAAGGCATCACTAGGATAGTCATGGAGTTATAAGGTGACTAAGGTTAGGAATAACCGTCCTATGATCCGCCTAAACCGGAGGGATCTACCCAAGGACATCACCAATAGTTAGTATTTAGAATTCCTTAGGTATGATACGAAAAAAGGAGTAATGAATGAAACGGAGAAAGAATGGGTTGAAGAATTAAAAAGAAACGTTATGAAAATGGTGAAAAGAAATGAGCCCTCCAAATTATTCAACCTTAGGGCAGACACCGGGTTCAATTCATATGCTACTGGTTGTTGCTAAGGCAACACCGATATTGAAGATAAAAGACGTCATGGACCCAGTGACGCATGCACCTTAACCTTCTAGCCACTCGGGTATCTCTCAAAAGATACTTGTTTCATTCTCACGGGGAACCGTTGTAATCTATCAACCTTCTATTTAGAGTCGGTTGATATTGAAACAGGAGACCCTGCCGCAATCTCCGCATAGGAAACCATAAGTTGCACTAATTGAGTCTAGAGCCACGAGATACATCAAAGATCTCTTAGGTACACTTAGTATTCTTACATTGGTTGTTCTACATCAATGGACACCAATTGTAAATTATCGAGTCCTTCGCAGATCTTAGCAATCTGCCTAGAACGTTCATGAGGGATTTACTTAGGTATTTCTCGAATGATTGAACGGAAATCCTGCCAGGGTCAACATCAAACAGCCCTGACAGCAGGTCACTTCGGTAATTCCTCGTGGGTTACGCTTAGTCTTTATGATGGCTTCAAATGGTCTACAGTCGTGGGGTGATCTCCAGCGACTCACCTAATCGTGGGTGTACTTAGTTGTGCCCGTGTAAGCTCCTTAGGGGGTATCCGATTAGGAACGGCCTTGGCGCGAATTAGAAGGAGTCTTCACAATATGTTGTTGATGAATTCTAGTTCAAACCTGTAAGTACCGGTTGTATTATTGTTAACTGTTTTATTTCAGGTACAAATGCCATCTTGAACACCAACTTCCACATGCTCATACATACATCTCAAATGCCAAAGAAAGCTAGATGCAACATCACAGTCTAAAGAAAAGATTCTACGACAACAATCATGAATCTTCAACAACAATGACAAAGAGCTACGAATGCATAACTACAACACAGTTAAAGATGTATGAGCATGTCGGAACGGAGCAAATTCATTGGAGACACCGAATGTGACGTATGGCGGATTACAACATCATCTATCATTTTCACATCAACAAAGACAAAGAACAAAGAATGATGAATCACTTCTACTGCTATCATTTTGAAGACGTCTAAAGCTACAAATGTCAACAGTTAAAGTCCAATGACAAAGACGTCAAGCAACCTCGATGACCGTGACGAACTTCTATCCTTCAACAATCCTTCATGACCGATCCTTAGGGGGAGATTGTTAGGATCATAGTTTTCAACTATTCAGTCAAGTCTCGGTCATATCAGTCAATGTAATAGGTTGCTAGTATTATCTTATTTAGCTATGTTATTTAGTTAATCGTATGGTTATAAGTTAAGTCCAATAAGATGTCCAATGGGCCTAAAAGCCCACACGTTTAGAAGATAGGGAAGGAAGGGATGTCGCCCTACCTTT
>LBNU01020751.1:0-19507 GCA_014162995.1 Artemisia annua | reverse complement strand
AAAATAAAATTCTACCTAAACAATAACTATTCCCCGGCAGCGGCGCCAAAAACTTGATGCGTGGTTTTGTAACCTTACAACAGGTTTTACCTCTCGAGGGATCTCAAGAGGCTTACAACCCCACCAGGCAGTGTACCTGACCGATGTAGTATAGGATAGTGGTAAGTACGGGGGATTGATCGTTTTCTCACAGGGAATAGTGCTCGTTAGGATAGAAAAGCTACTCTAATAGGTCTAAAGGTGGAAGGAAGATTGTTTTTGTATTTTTATATTTTTTAGAAAGCAATTAAAATCTCGGTTTTGGAAGAAGGGCGGAATTAGTTGTTAATCAACTAACCCAAGTTTACTACTTATGCAAATTAAAATAAATAAATATCTAAACTATTGTGGTTGTGAAAACAATATGGAGAAAATTGTGTTTACTTAGATTTCATTACTCCCTAACTATCTTTTACCGTATAATTGATATGTATGTTACTTGTGTGGATGAAGGGTGTATTCCTAATAACTCATGGAGTGGCATACATATCTCTCCAATTCTATGAGCTCTTATCTCCTCCTATGCCATGCACGGCACAACCATAGGGATTGTAAAAATAAGTTCGGACGACGTCAGCTTATAGGGCCTGACGCCGTCAGCTCGCCGCCATTAGGGTTCTCGGATGGCCTAGATCCATTTGGGACGTGGTCAGCTTGTAAAACTCTCTGGGCCGTCTCTCTTTAACTTAACACGTGACGGCCTACATCTTCTAACACCTGACGCCGTCAGGTGTAAATTCTTGAAATCTTTCTGGCCTGTCGTTTGATAATTGAATTCCACTCTTTTGTCATCCTTACTGACGGTGTCACCTTGTGACTCCTGACGCCGTCAGGTTGTAATTTCCAACTTCTTTGAGACTTTGTCGTTTTCTTCACTTTTATGCTCCAAAAACGTCCGAATATGCATGTTTTCCAGAATTCCTCTCAAAAGTACCTAAAATGACAAAAGGAATGATTTAGGGCAGTATTTGATCACATTTATACGAATTAGGGCTTAAATGACCCCCTAAAAGCATAACACTTTTCGTCTCATCACTCACTCACTTCAAATGTTACATATGGATTTGTTTGGTCCTACATCTGTGAGTAGCATAAATCTTAAGAGATATTGCCTTGTTGTAACTGATGATTTTAGTAGGTTCACATGGGTTTTCTTTCTTAGAACTAAGGATGAGACAACTGGCATCCTTAAGACCTTTATAACTGAAGTAGAAAACCAAAATGATATGAAAGTTAAAATCATTAAGTGTGACAATGGGACAGAATTTAAGAATAGAGTTATGGATGATTTTTGCAGAGAGAAAGGTATTAAAAGAGAATTTAGTGTAGCTAGAACTCCTCAACAAAATGGTATAGCTGAGAGGAGAAACTGGACACTAATAGAGGCTGCTAAAACCATGTTGGCAGATTCAAGATTGCCAATGACCTTTTGGGCTGAAGCAGTTAACACTGCTTGTTATGTGCAAAACAGGGTTTTAGTAGTAAAAACAAAGAACAAGACACCTTATGAGTTATTTAGAGGTAGACCACCTATCCTAGACTTTATGAGACCATTTGGATGTTATGTCACTATTCTCAATACCATAGATCATATGGGTAAATTTGATGAAAAAGCAGATGAAGGGTATTTTGTTGGGTATTCTATGGTTATTAAAGCTTTTAGGGTATTCAACTTAAGGACCCAAAAGGTTGAAGAAAATATGCATGTTGAGTTCCTAGAAAACAAAGTAAATGTCAAAGGAACTGGTCCAGAAAGGCTGTTTGATCTTGATACTCTAACCCATACCATGAACTATGTGCCTATCTCTACAGGTACATCTACTAATGATTTTGCAGGTTCAGAAGAGTTTGTTGATGATGATGAACCAAGCTTGGATCAACAAGATGATCAAGATGAATTTATTTTGCCTATTTGGGACTATGCAGATTATGATGATGTTGCAAAGACTGGAGATGCTCAACCTTCTAAAGCAACAAATGTGAACACTGGAAATAATGAAAGCAGTGGAAATTTAGATTCCACTACTAGGCCAAAAGATTCCACTGCTAGACCAGAAATTGCAAAGAATGTTGAAAGCAGTGGAAATACTAATTCCACTGCTAGGCCAGAAGTTTCCACTGCTACACCTGAAGTGGAAAATTCAATTCCAGTTACACAGGAAGCTCAAGCCAGTGATTTTGAAATATCAAATATGCCTACTGAGATTGAAATTCCTCAAACTCCCCATACCACAATTCATAAATCACATCCTCTTGAAAATGTGATAGGGGATGTCAACTCACCTGTTAAGACTAGAAGACAATCAAAGATGGCTGACATTCATGGCTTTATCAGTGAAATTTATGAATATAAGAATCATGAACGCAAAAATGAATGTCTGTTCATGTGTTTTTTTTCTCAAATGGAATCAAAGAATTTATTCAAGGCACTTGAAGATGAAAGCTGGGTGGAAGCAATGCAAGAAGAGTTGCTTCAGTTCAAAATTCAGAAGGTTTGGGTGCTTCGTGATTTACCTAAAGGCATGAAAGTAATTGGTACCAAATGGGTGTTTAGAAACAAGAGAGATGAAAGAGGGATTGTCATAAGAAACAAGGCTAGGCTTGTAGCACAAGGATACACTCAGGAGGAGGGTATTGATTATGAAGAGGTGTTTGCCCCAGTTGCAAGAATAGAAGCAATTAGACTTTTTCTAGCCTATGCATCCTTTATGGGCATCACAGTCTATAAATGGATGTAAAAAGTGCTTTTCTATATGGGCAAATTGATGAGGAGGTATATGTTTCACAACCTCCAGGCTTTGAAGACCCTGAAAATCCTGACAAAGTATACAGGGTAGTTAAAGCATTGTATGGATTGCATCAGGCACCAAGGAAGTGGTATGAAACCCTAGCTACTTATCTTTTGGATAATGGGTTTCATAGAGGAAGAATTAATCAAACTTTGTTCATCAAGAAAGACAAAAATGATATCTTGCTGGTTCAAGTGTATGTTGATGATATTATTTTTGGCTCAACAAAGCCAGAGATGTGCAAAGATTTTGAGAAGCTTATGAAGGATGAGTTCAAGATGAGTTCTATGGGTGAACTCACATTCTTTTTGGGACTTCAAGTACAACAAAGGCCAGATGGAATCTTCATTAATCAAGACAAGTATGTGGCTGAGATACTTAGGAAGTTCAAGTTCACTGATGCAAAGTCCTCAAGCTCATCTGCAGACAGGGGTACACATCTGCTTCTAAAAGAAAATAGTGGAGAAGCAGTTGATGTACATATGTACAGCTCTATGATTGGTTCTTTGATGAATCTCACTTCATCAAGGCCAGACATTATGTTTGCAGTATGTGCTTGTGCAAGGTTTCAGGTCACTCCCAAAGAATCACACTTGACTGCAGTGAAGAAGATTTTCAAATATCTTAAAGCATATCCTCATTTGGGATTATGGTACCCTAGAGAATCTCCTATGGAATTGGTTACCTACTCAGATAGTGATTATGCTGGAGCTAGCTTGGATAGAAAATCTACAACAGGTGGATGCCAATTTCTTGGATGTAGATTGGTGTCCTGGCAGTGCAAGAAACAAATTATGGTGGCTACTTCATCAACTAAGGCTGCTGCAAGTTGCTGTGCTCAAGTTCTATGGCTTCAAAATCAACCTTTGGACTATGGGTACAATTTCATGAATACTATCATTTATATTGACAATAGTAGTACCATATGCATAATTAAGAATCCAGTTCAACATACAAAGACTAAACATATTGAAATTAGAAATCATTTTATAATTGATTGTTATAAGAAAAGGCTAATTCAAGTTGTCAAAATCCATACTGATGATAACTATGCTGATTTATTAACAAAAGGTCTTGATGTGGGTAGATTTCAATACTTGGTGACATGTATTGGAATGCTAAATCCATAAAATTTTTGTGTCTAATGGTCTTTGGTGTTGAGGGGAGGTTCTTGGTAATAAAATTGTTGTATATGTTTGTATAAGTGTGTATATGTCTTTGCTTGTATTTTGTTTGTCCACTAACTTTTATGCAGAGATTAAGTCAAACAGTAGAAACAAAAAGGCAAGCAGTGGTTAATATTACTCTCACAGTGGAAAAAGGAAAACAGAGAAACTACAATTATTTCTATCAAAAGAAAAGTTTCATTGATTCAAAGGAGAGTACATTCAAACACCATCAAAACACAAAAATAAAACCTAAAACAACCTACATCCCTACACCCTACACAAGCTACTCCATTGGCTTCTTGCCCTTTCCTTGATAGTTGTGCTTGTTCTTCAATGCACTCTTCCTTTTGTTCTCAAAGGTTGACTGCATTCTAGGTCAAGCAAGCCCAAGAACTTGTGGAGGAGGCCTTGGTAGTCTTGCAGGCATCTCAGGAATGGAGATTTGCTTCATATTGGAGAGAGCTGCTCCCAAAGCTTTAGTCAGAGCCCTTGGCAACTCCTTTGCCAAGGAATAGGACTCATCACCTGAATCATTAGAAGAGCTGGAGTAGAACTCAAGAGATGGTGCAGGATGTGCAACAGGTACTGGCTTGGCAACAGGCTCAGCAGTAGCTTTCTTTGTTGGCTTCTTGGATGTGGAGGCGGAAGCACAGGGTGGAAAGTAACTTGCCCACCCTGATGCCTCTGAAGATGACTCAGAGGACATCAATATCTCTGTGTCTGAATCAGAAGTGAGGTCAATGATAATAGGAAGTTTGCTCATGGTGATTTTTAGGGTTTTTGTGAAGATATAATGTGTTTTGGAGAAGATAATAGAGAGTCGAGTCAATTTATATAGGCAAAGATAACTAAAAGGTCTCATTAATTGAGATATTTACTTTCACCTATTTAGGTAGGTTGAAAAGTAAATATAGATATTATTGGGTTGACTTTGGAAGATATTTGTGAATAGTGGCTTGGTTACAAGTAAATTTGGTTAAGAGCAAGTTTGGTTATAATTATTTTGTTTTATTATACTAACACTTGTAGGTACATAACCAATCTTTGCTGGGAGTTGATCATTAAAGGTGTATATCTGAGATACACAACAAATGGTTATTGATTCACCATGTCTAATCCACATAAGAATCAACTAGTCCAGAGCAAACGGCTACTGGTAAAGACTTCACAAATTCGTTTATGGTTGATAGTTTACCAAAAACTATATGGTTATCAACTCACCATATTCTTTATGATTAAGAGTTGGCTATTCCATAGCAAACGGCTCATGGTAAAGACATATCAAATCCGTTAATAGCTGGTAGTTTGCTAAAAACTATGTAGAAAGCAGTTTAATTTTTATATATTTATTTTACCACTGCTTTTGAAAATTTTGTGAAAAATTCCCACTACTAGTTCACCGTTACAACTGTTGTGTCAGTAACAAACTTTTTACTAGCCGTTGAGAGTAACTGCTTTCCATATTAATAGGGTAATTTTTTTTAGAAGATTATCTACTTTCCTAATTATATTTATTCTCTTAAAGATAAATATTTTCCATAGATAATTCTTTCTTGCGCATAACTCTCAAACCCTAGCAATATATATATTTTTCTCTCAATTGGCGAGTTTATTATTCAATTCATACTAACACAACTTATTTTTCATCAAAAGTTACTATGGCATCAATCACCTTTGCAGTTGAGCACAACCAAGTGGCTAATTTGGAAAATTCAAACGACAAGAGTGGTCATCTTTTTCATCAGATTG
Organism: Artemisia annua; assembly: GCA_014162995.1. Taxonomy (NCBI): domain Eukaryota; kingdom Viridiplantae; phylum Streptophyta; class Magnoliopsida; order Asterales; family Asteraceae; genus Artemisia; species Artemisia annua. The sequence goes on along the minus strand of LBNU01020751.1, from coordinate 13,761 downwards.
TGGACTTTCTAAACACTACTCATGTGAGGTATGCTTTACTTCTTAATCCCATAATCTATATCTCTCAAATCAAGCAGTTTTGGAACTCTGTTGGGTCCATAACCATTAAAGATGGAGATACACATGAATCTGTGGATGCTCTTAGAGCCACAGTGGATGGGGTACCTATTGATGTTACTGAGTCATCCTTGAGGAGAATTCTCCAATAGAATGATCTCAATGGTATCATCACATTACCTATGCCAGAAATTTGGGAAAGTCTTTCATCCATGGGGTACAATACCACTGACAAAAGGGCTACTTTCAAAAAGAGTGGTTTTTGTCCTCATTGGAGATTTTTGATTCATACTCTACTACATTGCCATAGTCTTAAGAAAACATCTTATGAACAATTTAGTTCACCAATGGCTTACCCTTTAGTTTGTCTAGCTAAAAATAGGATTTTTAATTGGTCTAAATATATTTTTACAAGTATGCAAGGCAATGTAAGGAGTTCAACAAAAAATTTGACGTATCCAAGGTTTGTGCAAGCTGTGTTAAATGAATTTCAACTACAACCCCATAAAAGAGTTTTTCAAAATATGGATAAGGTTGGCAATTGGGTTTTTACACCACTTTTTCCTCAAATGTTTGCAAGAATTGCACAGGTACAGGGTGAAGATGCAACAATTCCAGTTGTATCTCAAACCACACCCACAATAACTGTTCCATCTATTGATTATACTCCACTAGTTACTCATACCTATGAGAGGAGGCAAAAACAGCCATCTCCTCTCATCACAACACAGCATGTTCCTGATCCTTTTGGTGTTGGAACAAGCAGTGGTGGTTCCAGGCTTCAACCTAGCCCTGCTAGGGAGGATTCTGAACCTTTGCCCTATGGTTCACCTCTCCCAACAGGTAACACAGTTGGAAGTGTTGAGGGCAGTGAGCAACCAATGGAATTGATGGCATTATTTACCAAATTAACAAAGCAGGTTGGATCTCTGGATAAAGACTTGGCACAAGTAAAGGAGAAACATGCCAAGGATGTTACAGCTTTGAAACAAGAGATTCAAGCCTTGAAAGATGAAGTACAGGGGTTAAAGCAAAAGAAGAGGACTGCAAAGTTGATGATTTCTTCTTCATCCTCTCCCAGTAAAGTTTTCTTTAAAGATTTTGGGAATTCTCCCAAACAGTAGAGGAAAACAGATGCTGAAACCAAGGGGAGGAGAATTGATTTCAGAGAAGAAGATGATTCTGATGCTGATTTTGATTTTGGAGTTAAAGATTTGGCATTTGAGCAAATGGATGATACTAATGAGCAAGAAATTACTCTACAGCAACAACTTGATACAGATCAACCAAGGCAAAAAGATTCCACTGCTGCAACAAATATTTCCACTGTAGACCCAATTTCCACTGAAATTCATATTACCACTGCAGAGCAAATGGTTCCCACTGCTGGTCAGACCATTACCACTGCAGAGGAAGAAATTGAGAAGATAAGAAAAGAAAAGGGTAAAGCAGTATTGCAGAGTGAAGAGCAACCAAAAAGGAAGGTTAAAAGGAGAGTACAAGCTCAAGTTGATTATGATGCTGAAGTTGCCAGAAAGTTTAGAGAAGATGAAGTTGCAAACAAAAAGAGATGGGATGAAATGGAGATTGCAGACTTCATGGAGGCTAAAAGATTGGACAGAGGGGAAACCACTGCTCCTATGGATGTGAATCCAATTTCCACTGTTCCACCTACAATTCTGAGAGAGAAGACTCCATAATTCACATATGTACCTACAGATGAAGAAGTTGAATTCTTGGTTAAAAATGATCCAGTAATCAAGAAGAAAGCAATTGACCTTGTTGCAGATAAGACCTTAACTGAGGAACAAAGAATAGCTCAGTTGAAGGATTTCATTGAGATGAAGAATAGACAAGCACTTCAAGAAGCAATTGGTTCAGTCAGAAAGGGTTAAAAGAAATCAAGGCAACCAACTAAGGCACAAGTTATTTCATGGATGAAGACTTACTGTTGTCATGTTGGTGGCTGGAAAATGCATAAATTCAAAGGGATGACGCATGATCAGGTTGAAGGTGTCTACTACAGAGTTAAAAGGCAAGATCTTGACTTTATTCCTATGAACTCTGAAGAAGAAGAAAGAAGATTTCCTCACCTGAAGAGAAAGGCTAAAGATAAAGAACCTCAGACTCAAAAGAAAACAAGATTTGTTGAAGAACAAATGGTTCAGTCTGAGAAATTCACAAAAGAACAGCTGACTGGTATGATCTTGATAGAAGAAGATTTTTATTCAGACCCACTGCAAGTCAGACATACTATCATTGATTGGGAAGTTTACACTGCTAGAAACTTTGCTCCAACATGGAAAATTACAAGGCTAGGTGGTGAGACTTCATCATTCATTCAGTTTGAAGAACTTATCAAAGCATGTGACAGAGATGATCTTGATGCACTGTGGAGATTAGTTCAAGAAAGATTTGATGCTGGCAGTCTTAAAGATGTGAAGGAAATGCAGTTGTGGGTTGATCTAAGAAGGCTCTATGAACCAAATGTTAATGATAACTTTTGGAAGTTTGAAGCTATAGGTGTGGAAACTACATGGATTTATTATGACTCATGTGAAGTTCATCATGTTTCTACAAAAGCTGGAGTGGATGCTTTTATGTTTGCTGAGAAAGAATATCCACTTAGAGCTGGAACTCTCACTTCAATGTTGTCAACACAAATAAGAGTTCATGAAGATACTGAGAAGGTAAGAGCATTGATAAAAAGGATTCAGGAACAATGTTCAAGAGTTATTCAAGCCTTAAGAAGAAAGTGAAGTGTTTGGAAGAATTCCCCAAATCCTAAGAGATGATGCAGATTGAAGAAACTTATTGATTTGCAGAGAAATCATAAGTTTAGGGGAGGATTGTTGGGAATAAAGCTAACAGTTACCACTGATAAGCTTGTGGAAGACACTGTTGAAGAATGCACTAGCAGTGGAAACACATTACCACTGCTAGTACATATTATTACCACTGCTGTTAGGATAACTGTAATGTATTCGTATGTAGATAAATATAGAAAAGATATTGTGTATATTCTATTATGATAGCTTTATATTTATCTTGTAAAGGACTCCTTGTGCTATAAAAGGAGGTCCTAGGTCATTGTTCTAGGTACGTATCAACCCTAGAAATCTTCAAGGTGTAACCCTAGTGATAAGCAAGATCACTCGTATTATTATCAATAATATTGAAGCTTTGTGTTAAACTTACAACTGTTCTCACTTACATTACATCATATAATTCATATTCTAAGTATTGTTAAGTATATTCCGCGTGCTTAATAATATAACTCAAAGTATCACTCTAACACAAGGTGTGTGTTTAGATCCTACATATTGCCTCCATTACAGATTCCGTCATTCCACCAATCACAGCTTGGCCATTGACAAGTTCCGTCCTTGAAGCGAATGGGCTCGCAGCTATGCACTAGTTCATCGTGAAACACTGATTTATTGGAGACCCATGGAATTTGATCATTCCATTCATATAATCAAGTATTCTTGAATGCATCAAAAGTTCTGAATCCAGGTAAGTCTCCAGTGAGCACATCAGTATCGACTTTTAACAAATAGTTAAATTCGTTAAATTCCTTGCATAGAGGGGTTTCATAATCAAACAAGTTTGTTTCAATTCTAAAAAATTCACCCTCTTCATTGTCTAATTCCTCCTCGTCATTCCCTGTTCTCCAGTAAGTCCAGAGTTCGTTCTTCAGAGACGAATTCATCTTTTCAGGGAAAAGAAATTTAGATTCTAGGAAATAGGTGAACTCACGACTAAACTTCTCCAAAAATCTTATTTTAAGTTCCACCCAACTGTCAACAGGTGTTGGGAATAAAGCTAACAGTTACCACTGATAAGCTTGTGGAAGACACTGCTAAAGAATGCACTAGCAGTGGAAACACATTACCACTGCTAGTACATATTATTACCACTGCTATTAGGATAATTGTTATGTATTCAAATATAGAAAAGATCTTCATGTATATTCTATTCTATTAGTTTATCTTTATCTTGTAAAGGACTCCTTGTGCTATAAAAGGAGGTCCTAGGTCATTGTGCTAGGTACGTATTAACATTAGAAAGCTTCAAGGTGTAACCCTAGTGATAGCTAAGATCACTCGTATTATTCTCAATAATATTGAAGCTTTGGTGTTTAACTTACAACTGTTCTCACTTGCATTTTATCATACAATAAACATTCTAAGTATTGTTAAGTATATTCCGCGTGCTTAATAATATAACTCAAAGTATCACTCTAACACAAGGCGTGTGTTTAGATCCTACAAGTGGTATCAGAGCCAGGTTTCTGATACTTTGATTTAGAAGATCCAAGGAATTAAAGCTTAACCAATTCACTCAGATCCATGGAGATGGAAAACAACCAGTCCAACTCTGTCCCAAGACTTCCTAAACTTAAACTCAATGAGTTTGAGATGTGGAGGATTATGATAGAACAATATTTTCTCATGATAGACTATGCTTTGTGGGAAATCATCTTAAATGGTAATTCTTTCAAGCCTGAGAAAAAGACTGAGAAGATAGGTGACAAGGAGGTAGTAACAGTTTCTGTGCCTACTACAACAGATGAAAGAACTCAGAAGAAGAATGACCTAAAGGCCAGAAGTTCGTTGCTCATGACTCTTCCAAAAGATCAAATAATTGCTTTCACCAAGTACAAAACTGCAAAAGAACTTTTTGAAGAGATCTGCTCAGTGTTTGGTGGCAATGATGCTACTAAGAAGATTCAAAAGACATTGTTGAAGCAAAGCTATGAAAACTTTTCTGCTTCAAGCAATGAATCTCTTGACAGCATCTTTGATGGATCTAAACACACACCTTGTGTTAGAGATACTTTGAGTAATGTTGTTAAGCACGCGGAATTTACTTAGTAACACTTAGAAGATTGTTTATGTGATGTATTGTGAGTGAGAACAGTAGTATGTAAAACAAAGCTTCAATATTATTAATGATAATAATACGAGTGATCTTAGCTATCACTAGGGTTACACCTTGAAGCTCTCTAGAGTAATTCGTACCATAGACAATGACCTAGGATCTCCTTTTATAGAGCAAGGAGTCCTTTACAAGATAAGTATTAAGCTATCTAAATAGAATATACACAAGATCTATTCTATACTTATCTATACACGAATACATCAGTTATCTAATAAGCAGTGGTAACTATATGTACTAGCAGTGGTAATGAGTTTCCACTGCCAGTGCATTCTTCAGCAGTGTCTTCCACAAGCCTATCAGTGGTAACTGATAGTTTTATTCCCAATAATCCTCCCCTAAACTTATGATTTCTCTGCAAATCAATAAGTTTCTTCAATTTTCATAATGTCTTAGGATTTGGGGAATTCTACCAAACACTTCACTTTCTTCTCAATCCTTGAATAGCTCTTGAACACTGTTCTTGAATCCTTTTAATCAATGCTCTTACTTTCTCAGTATCTTCATGAACTCTTATTTTTGTTGACAACATTGAAGTAAGAGTTCCAGCTCTAAGTGGATATTCTTTCTCAGCAAACATAAAAGCATCCACTCTAGCTTTTGTAGAAACATGATGAACTTCACATGAGTCATAATAAGTTCATGTAGTTTCCATACCTCTAGCTTCAAACTTCCAAAAGTTGTCAGTCATATTTGGTTCATAGAGCCTTCTTAGATCAACCCATAACTGCATTTCTTTTACATCTTTCAGACTGCCAGCATCAAATCTTTCTTGAACCAATCTCCACAGTGCATTAAGATCATCTCTGTCACATGCTTTGATAAGTTCTTCAAACTGAATGAATGATGAAGTTTCACCTCCTAGCCTTGTAATTTTCCAACATGAAGCAAAGTTGCTAGCTGTGTAAACTTCCCAATCAATGATAGGATGTCTGACTTGCAGTGGGTCTGGATAGAAATCTTCTTCTTCTATCAATATCATATCAGTCAATTGTTCTTCAGTGAACTTTTCAGATTGAACTTTTGTTGCTTCAGCAAATCTTGTCTTCTTAACATTTTGAGGTTCACTATGCGTGACTTTCCTTTTAGGTGCAGGAAATCTTCTTTCTTCTTCTTCTGAATTCATAGGAACAAAATCAAGATCTTGCCTTTTAACTCTATAGTATGCACTTTCAATCTGATTAGGGGTCATTCCTTTGAACTTGCTCATCTTCCATCCACCAACATGACAACAGTAAGATTTCATGGTAGAAAGAATTTGTGCTTTAGTTGGTTTCCTTGGTTTCTTCTGCCCCTTTTTGACTGTACTTATTGCTTCTTGAAGTGCTTGTCTGTTCAACATTTCAATGAAATCTTTTAACTGAGCTGTTCTTTGTGCTTCAGTTAAAGACTTATCTGCCACTAGGTCAATTGCCTTCTTCTTGATCACTGGATTCTGAGCAATCAAGAAATCATAATCCTCTTCAGTAAGGACACATGTAAATTTTGGAGTCTTCTCTCTCAGAATTGTAGGTTGGATGGTGGAAATTGGATTAACATCCAATGGAGCAGTGGTTTCCACCTTTTCCATTCTCTGAGCCATCATGAAGTCAGCAATTTCAATCTCATCCAATCTTTTCTTTCTTGCAGCTTCATCCTCTCTAAGTTTCCTTGCAATTTCAGCATCATGATCAATTTGAGCTTGAACACTCTTCTTCACCTTCTTAACTGGTGGTTCTTCACCCTGCATAATTTCTTTCCCTTTCTCCTTTCTTATCTTTTCAAGTTCTTCCTCAGCAGTGGAAACAGTTTGACTGTCAGTGGGAACTATTTGCTCTGTAGTGGAAATATGAACATCAGTGGGAATTTTTGTTGCAGCAGTGGAAAAGACTTGCTCTTGATCTTGTTCTTCTGTATTAGGCTGCTGTTGTTGAGAAACTTGTGGCTCTGCAATATCATTCATTGGCTCAAATGCCAAGTCTTGAATACCAAAATCAGCATCTGTATCATCTTCCTTGAAGTCAATTCTCCTCCCCTTAGTCTCAGCATCTGTTTTCCTCCCCTGTTTGAGAGAATTACCCAAATCATCAAAGAAATCTTCACTGGGTGAGGATGAGGAAGATAACACCATCTTTGCAGTTTTTCTTGGTTGCTTAGACCCCTGAACTTCATCCTTGAGGGCTTGAATCTCCTGTTTTAATACACTGATATCATTGGCATGCTGCTCCTTAACTTCTGCCAATTCTTGCTTGAGAGATCCAACCTGCTTTGCCAACTTGGTACAGAGTTCCATCAATTCCATTGGTTGCTCACTGCCCTCATCACTTCCAACTGTGTTACCTGCTGGGAGAGGTGAATCATGGGGCAATGGTTCAGTCTCCTCCCTAGTTGGACTAGGTAAAAGACTAAAACCACCACTGCTTGTTCCAACACCAAAAGGTTCAGGAACTTGCTGTGTTAAGATGAAAGGAGTTGGCTATTTATGCCTCCTCTCATAAGTGTGAGAAACTGGTGAAGTGTAGTCAATATTTGGAACATTCAGAATGAGTGAGTTTTGAGATTCAACTGGGATTGTTGCATCTTCACCCCGTTCTTGTGAAATCTTGGCAAGCATTTGAGGAAAAAGAGGTGTAAAAATCCAATCACCAGGCTTGTCCATGTTTTGAAAAACTTTAGGCTTTAGGTGTCTGATTTTTTAAACTCTTTTATGGGGTTGCAGTGGAAATTCATTTAGCACTGCTTGCACAAACGTTGGGTACATCAAAAATTTTGTTGAACTCTTTACATTGCCCTGCATACTTATAAAAATATATCTGGACCAATTAAAAACTCTATCTTTTGCCAGACAAACCAAAGGGTAAGCCATTGGTGAACTGAATTGTTCATAAGAGGTTTTCTTAGGACTAAGGCAATGTAAAAGAGTATGAATTAAAAATCTCCAATGAGGACAAAAACCACTCTTTTTGAAAGTAGCCCTTTTGTCAGTGGTATTATACCCCATGGAAGAGAGACTTTCCCAAATTTCTGGCATGGGTAATGTGATGATACCATTGAGATCATCCAATTGGAGAACTCTCCTCAAGGATGCCTCAGTAACATCAATAGTTACCCCATCCACTGTGGCTCTAAGAGCATCCACAGATTCATGTGTATCTCTATTTTCAATTGTTATGGAATGAACAGAATTCCAAAACTGTTTGATTTGAGAGATATAGATTGTGGGATTTAGAAGTAAAGCATACCTCACATGTGTGGTGTTAAGAAAATCCACAATCTGATGAAAAAGGGGACCACTCTTGTCGTTTGACTTTTCCAAATTGGCCACTTGGTTGTGCTCATCTGCAAAGGTAATTGAAACCATGGTGTTCTTTTGAGAAAAACAGTTGTGTTAGTATCGAATTGAATGATTAACTTAGCCAATTGAGAAAAGAATATATATATTGCTAGGGTTTGAAGTAATGCGCAAGAAAGATTATCGATGGAAAAGATTTATCTTAGAAAGATAAATTGGAATTAGGTAAGTAGATAATCTTAAATAAAATTTACCCTATTAATATGGAAAGCAGTTAGTTTTCTCAATGGCTAGTAAAATATTTTGTTACTGACACAACAGTTGTAACGGCTAGTTCAACAGTGGTAAAAATTACACTGTCAGTGGAAACTGTGAACTAGCAATGGAAATTTTTCACAACAATTTTTAAGAGCAGTGGTAAAAATAAAGATATAAAAATTTGACTGCTCTCTTTATAGTTTTTAGCAAACTACCAGCTATCAACGGATTTGATATGTCTTTACCATGAGCCGTTTGCTATGGACTAGCCAACTCTTAATCATAAAGAATATGGTGAGTTGATGACCATATAGTTTTTGGTAAACTATCAACCATAAACGGATTTGTTAAGTCTTTACCAGTAGCCGTTTGCTCTGGAATAGTTGATTCTTATGTGGGTTAGACATGGTGAATCAATAACCATTTGTTGTGTATCTCAGTTATACACCTTTTATAATCATCTCCCATTCTAAAAACCTGCAATGGTTAGTTTAAAATATGGAAAGTATATATCTAAACTTGGTACTAACCAAAGTTACTTTTAACCAAAAACCCCTGTTCACAAATATCTTCTAAAAGTCAACTCAATAATAATGTTATTTACTTTTCAACCTACCTAAATAGGTGAAAGTAAATATCTCAATTAATGAGACCTTTTAGATGACTTTTTCCTATATAAAGGGGCTCGGATCACCATTCTTTTTATCAAAACACATTAACCTTTTCTCTCAAAAACCTAACAATCACAATGAGCAAACTTCCAAACATAGTGTACATCTCCTCTGATTCTTCTGATTCAGAAGAATTTGTCATAGCTTCTGATTCATCCTCTGAAGGAACAAGATGGTCAAGCTATTTTCCACCTTGTGCTTCAGCCTCTTCATCAAGGAAGCCACCAAAGAAGACAACTGCTAAGCCTGTTAGTCAACCTTCTTCTACACCAGCACCACCATCAGTACCTGCTCGAGCACCATCTTTTGAGTTCTACTCCAGTTCATCTGATGATCCAGATGATGAGACTTATTCCTTGGCAAAGGAGTTGCCAAGAGCATTGAATAAGGCTTTGGGAGCAGCTCTGGCCAATATGAAGCAAATTTCCATTCCTGAGATGCCTGCTAGACTACCAAGGCCTCCACCACAAGTTCTTGGGCTTGCTTGTCCAAGAATGCAGTCAACTTTTGAGAACAAAAGGAAGAGTGCATTGAAGAGCAAGCAAAACTACAAGGGCAAGGGGAAGAAGCCTGAAGAATAGCTTCTGTAGAAGTGTAGGATGTTATTAGCTTTTGTGTTTTGATGTTCTTATGATGTACTCTCTTTCCCTGTAATGGAAACTAAGAATAAAATTTCTTTTTCTGTTCCCACTGTGAGAGCACATTTTACCACTGCTTGCCTTTTTGTTTCCACTGTTTGCTTTGTTTTCTGCATAAAAGTTAGTGGACAAACAAAATACAAGCATAACATATACAAACTTACAACATATACAAACTTATACAATTAACAATATGAGTACCAAAACTTCCCCTCAACACCATTTTGTTGAGGAGTTCTAGCTACACTAAATTCTCTCTTAATACCCTTATCTCTGCAAAAATCATCCATAACTCTATTCTTAAACTCTATCCCACTGTCACACCTAATGACTTTAACTTTCATATCATTTTGGTTTTCCACTTCTGTGATAAAGACCTTAAGAATGCTAGTAGTTTCATCCTTAGTTTTAAGAAAGAAAACCCATGTGAACCTACTAAAGTCATCAGTCACAACAAGACAATATTTCTTGAGATTAATGCTGCTCACAGATGTAGGACCAAACAAGTCCATATGTAACATTTGAAGTGGGTGAGCAATAGAGTTAACCAACTTAGACCTGCAAGAAGCTCTGTGTTGTTTCCCTTTAAGACAAGCAACACAGGTTTGATCATTTTCAAATCTTTTCTGAGGCAAGCCTCTTACCAAACCATCTTTAACAATCTTATTAATGGTTTTGAAATTAATATGACCAAGTCTTCTATGCCATAGCATGGATTCATCCACTGTGGCCTTTGCAAGCAAGCAAGTATAATCATTTTTAGCAACAATGTTGTTCATATCAAAGCTATATAAATTGCCTTTTCTAGGGATTTTAAGAAGAATCTGACTCTCATCAGGCATCTTGAAATCCTTAGAAAGGACATAGCACATTTCTTCAGTAAAAAGAACATTGTTTTTCTTGTCACACATCTGTGACACACTAAAAAGATTATACTTAAGCTCTTTCACATAGTACACAGGTTCAAAATCCAAGTTACCAGTTTTAATAACACCTTTACCAGTAACTTTACCATTAACTCCTCCTCCAAAGCTGACATTTTGTCCATCAAAAGATTCAAAGTTTGATAAATAGGACAAGTTGCCAGTCATGTGCCTTGAACATCCACTATCTGAAATTCCTTGATCTGACCTTTTTGCCCTTGGATGTTTCTGCACATAGAAAGAAAGAAGTTAGTTTCTTTTGGAGACCCAAGCCATGATTGACTTGGATCTGCCTCGTGTATCAATATAGTTAAATCTATCAAAGGTCATTGATACACCATTGGGATTGGTTGTAGTGTTTATTCCTTTAGGTTTCCATTCCCAACGTGCTGAGGCCTTCACAGCATTTCCCATGTTCCCCTTTTTCTTATTTACAACATTAACAGTGGGAACATTTGAAGTAGCAGTGGAAACTGCTTGTGTAGATTTTGGCACCCACTGTTGTTTAGGTTGAGCCTTTTTGTTGTAAAGAGAACCTTTATCTGTTTGTGCAGATTTAACAAAAGTAGTTTTTGGCTTTGCACTTAAAACAGATGACTTAGTAAAAGCAGTGTTAACAGTTTTAGCAGTGGAAAAACTTTGAGGTCCACTTTTCAAAAGTACTGCTCTTGGGATCATGTTGCTGTGTGAATTAGGGTGAGTTTGATTATTAAACTTGTTTGTGGTCACCCTATTCTTCCCATAAAATTCCCTTCTCCCACCATTAGAACCACACTTAGCATGTAAATGATTAAAATCACCACAAGTATAACATGCCTTGTTGTTCATCACAAAATCACTACCTAGTTGTTGAGATTTGACATGATTCCAACTCCTCTGGTTACCCCTAGGAGTTGATGACCTTTTTCTATACATCTCAGCATACTTTACAGTTTGTCTAGGTTTGTTTACTTGTTTCCTAGCTTCTTCTGTATTAGTATTAACAACCTGTGGGATGGGTTTCTCAACACTGTTTTTAACATTTTCATCTATAACAGATGAATCACTAGCACTCTCAAAAACATCAGTGTCCTGCTTAATCTCTACCTCACTTTTAACAAATTTGGGAGGGCCATATTCAAGTATAGGTTCTTGAAAATCCTCTATGCCTGTATGTGCTAAATCTATGCCTGGAGGTGCTGGAACACCTCTAAGTGGTGGAGGTACAGTGTTGTATCCTAAACCAGACTTAGCCTTATTAGTTATTTGAGCATCCCAAATCTTTTCAATAGACTTAGATTGATAAAACAAGGTGTCAACAGATAAATTTACATTTTCATTCACCTTTTTAAGTCTTTCAACCTCTTCTTTCAAAGCCTCATTTACTGCTATCTTATGATCTAACTCTCTTTTAATGACAATCATATCATCACTGAATTTAGATTCATTTTCCCTATAATGCTCTAGTTGTTTTTCTAACACAGATATGCCTCTCCTAAGATTTGACACAGTATAATTAGCAGCAAACAACTCTGTTCTTTGACTCTCACATAATTCATTAAGCCTTTCACATTCTCTAGTTGCCCTACATGTTTTAGAACAATTTTCAAAATTTTGTACCTCAGAGTCAGAGAGAGCCATGAGAGCATGTTCTGTAGCAATGAAACCAGCTTCTGTAGATTGGTCTTCATCAACATCAGCCATGAAACTCCAATCATAGCTTACACCATCAATTGCCAACATTGCCTTTGGTTCTTCCACTGTTGGCTCTTTCTTCTGCTTATACCAAGTGGATCTGTTATCCTGCTTCCTTGGTCTTCTGCATTCCCTAGCAAAATGTCCCAACTTGTGACAGTTGAAACACTCCACTTTCTTCTTATCAAACCCTGCAGTTTCACTTCCATTAATGTGGATTGGCTTGCCAGTCTTCTTGAAAAACTTCCTAGCTCTCATGCTAAGAAGAGCTATTTGCCATTTTATGTCCATCTCTTCTAAGTCATCATCATCAATTTGCTCTATGTCTTCATGAGTCAATATAGAGCCATTCACTTGAGTAGAGATGAATGCATAAAAGGTGGGATCACCTATACCAGCAACCTTCTTTTTAGAACCTGCAGTGGTAACAAGAGCATTACCAGTGAAAACAGTTGAACCAGCAGTGGCAAATTCATCATCACTATCAGCTTCACTGTCATCAGTGTCAATTGAAGTTGACATCAATGCCAGGCTACTTGAGCTTGAACCTAGCTTTCCTGCCTTCTTTAACCTTTGCTCAATTAGCTTGAAATTATTATAAAGGTCATTGAGCTTCATAGTTTCAATTTCAGATTTGTTTTCCCAAACTGTAACATTAGTGTGAAACTCAGCAGGCAAACTTCATAGAAACTTCAAGTTGAGGTCTTCCCTTTCCACCTCAATTCCAAACACAGTCAATTGAGTAACCAGTTTCTGTAATTTGGTGAATATGCTGTCAAGAGATTCATTGCCTGAAGCAGAGAAATTTTCATAGCTTTGCTTCAACAATGTCTTTTGTGTCTTCTTAGTAGCATCATTGCCACCAAACACTGAACAGATTTCTTCAAAAAGTTCTTTTGCTGTTTTGAACTTTGTGAATGCTATTATTTGATCTTTTGGAAGAGTCATAAGCAATGAACTTCTGGATTTCAGATCATTCTTTCTTTGGGTCCTTTCATCTGTTGTAGTAGGCACAGAAATTGTTATAACATCTTTGTCTCCAATCTTCTCAGTCTTTTGTTGAGGTTTGAAGGAATCACCATTTAAGATGATTTCCCACAAAGCATAGTCTGACATAAGAAAGTATTGCTCTATCATGATCCTCCACATCTCAAACTCATTAAGTTTGAGTTTGGGAAGTCTTGGAACAGAAGAGTTTGACTGATTGTTTTCCATCTCCATCTTTGAGTGAGTGAGTTAAGCTTCTTCTTGGATCTTCTAAATCAAAGTATCAGAAACCTGGCTCTGATACCACTTGATGGATCTAAACACACACCTTGTGTTAGAGA
>LBNU01020750.1:182480-214152 GCA_014162995.1 Artemisia annua | reverse complement strand
TAGCACTTGGCTATTGTTTTCTCTCTCACCTAGTAACATACACACACACTGGTCTGAATCTAAATATTTGAATATGCTTTTTTGGTCATTTTCATTTAATATGTTACTTAATTATTGTGATTTAAAGTTGAAGTTATTTATAAGATATAATTTACGTAACCGTTAGCTTATTATTAATTATTGATTTATTATCTATCTATTTATAGATTTGTATGAATCGTCGTCAAACTAATGTTATTGCTTGCATTACAATATGTTTTAGTGATCCTATTCAATGTCCCAGCAATTGTTTGTATCTTACGAAATTCACTTTGTGTATTTTTTCTCTCGTCAACTTTTGTTGAATGATGAGTTTTTAATATACTTTTTTGGTTTTCAAAAAAAAGAAAAACTATATGTAAGTCATTTAAGGAATCATTTTATTTTACATACTCTTATACATTTCGAATGAAATGATAAATTGATTATTAAGGAATCACTTTATTTTACATACTCTTATTTTGGTGTTTACCATAGATAAATCTTCATTATCCGTTTAATTTTATCTAGTGGTGGGTATTAACCTAATATTAAATATGGAAACCTAAGTCCATGTTTTTTTTTTTTACTTTTTTTTTGTCTTTTTGTCTTTTTTATTATTCATTTTTTTTTAATTCACTTCTCTTTTTTTTTTTTGTTCAGTTTTTTTTGTTAGTTCAGGTTCTTTTTTTTTATAGTTCACGCTTTTTTCCCCGCTTTCATACGTCTTTGTCTGTTATCATACGTTTTCGTCCGTTTTCATACATTTTTGCCCGTTTTCTTACGTTTTCGCCCGTTTTCATCCATTTTCATACGTTTTCGTCCGTTTTCGCCCGTTTGCGTCTGTTTTCATAAGTTTTCATCTGTTTTCATACGTTTTCGTTCGTTTTCATAAGTTTTCGTCTATTTTCGTTCGTTTTAATCCGGTTTCATCTGTTTTCTTTCGTTTTCATCTATTTTTCATACGTTTTCGTCCGTTTTCATACGTGTTTTTACGCTTTCATATGTTTTCATAAATATTCATTCGTTTTCGTCCATTTTCAAATGTTTTTTTGGCCGTTTTCAGACATTTTCATACGTTTCTGAATATCACAAGTGATACTCAGAATATCACAAATGATACTCTGAATATCACAAGTGATATTCTGTGATATTCATAATATCACAACTGATTTTCATCTGATGTTTTGTAACATGAAAATCCCAACAAATGTAGGTTTAAGAGAGAGAGAGGGTACCAAAAAGACTCACATATATAAAAAGATACTTTGGGGCTGTTTATTGTTAACTTATTAATATGTTAACTTATTATTGTTAACTTATTAATATGTTACTTAATGGCATCACTTTTACTTCGTGGCACCATTTTCACATTTTGTATATGCTTTTTTTGTCATTTTCATTTAATATATTACTTAATTATTGTGATTTAAAGTTGAGGTTATTTAAGATATTATTTACGTAACCGTTAGCTAATTATTAATTATAGCAGGGTACCCGCGCGTTGCGGCGGCGGGTACCCTAAAATATAATTTTTCGGTGAATCGTATTTTAGTTTATTATATTCTTTTTTACCATAAATTTATGGATATCACGTTTAGCCCGTGCTCGTTCGGGCTCGAGTTCGTTGGCTCGTGCCCATTCGGGCTCGAGCCCGTTTGGCCCGCGCCCGTTCAGGCTAAAGCCCATTTGGCCCGTTGCCCGTTCAGGCTTGAATATTTGTATAATGTGCGTTATTATTTGTATTAGTGACGAATCGAATTTTCCAAATAAATCGAGCAGGCACAACCTAGAAAGCACGAAACGAATCGAATTTGCCAAATAAATTGAATTTGTGAGAGTTATGCGTATTTATATTCGTTTTTATTGGAAAACTTATTTCGAGAAAAATGGCGCAAGTTTCATAATTTTTCGAGTTCGTATGGTAAGTCAAATGGGTCCCACAGTTAATATTCTAAAAGTTTTACTACTTTGACATTTAAGCCCCTCCGCCCCTTTCTTTCACTCCATCCCTTCTTCTTTTGATTGTCCACTTTTAGTCCCTCCCATTTTTATAAAACATCTCATTTTCTCTCTAACTTACTTTTAATAAACACACCTAACACACTCACTCCTTTCTCTCTCTACCAAATCGCCGGACCACCACCTCTTTACGCCGGCCGCCACCTTCCGTCACCGGAAAATTTTCCGGCCAAAATATTAAGTCCCCGAATCGATAGATCGATCCATTGTTACCATTTATGGAGTTTTTTAGCGCTCGACGCGCTCGTTTGACACCCAAACACCACAAAACCGCCGCTGCCACCGCCTCACCACGACCTCCTTTCTACTCGGTAATACCTCACGCACCCTTCTCCTTTTCCCTTTTTTATTTTACCGATTCTTTTTGTGTTAAAAACATGATCTCGTTAACCTTTTTTTTCGTAGATTTATAATTTTTTTTTATAGATCCGTATAGATCTATATGTTTTTTTTTTAGATCTAACGTTTTTTTCTTTTTTGTTATTCTTGCCGTAAATCATTGTCTTATCGGCAATCGTTTATTAATATGTACACTCACTTTTGCAGCTTCATCATGGGGAAGCATCCAAATCAAACACCATTGCCCCTGTTATTTACATGTGGCGACCCATTCAGAAGTCAACAGACACCAATGCAGAAAGTGATCGAACCAACAAGATCAGACAACTATGGATATGGATACATGAATAATATGCTTTATTTTTAAAATTGTTGTTAATATTTATTATGTAAATTTTGTTATAATAAAGTTTATGTATTGTAAAATGGCTTGGAATTAATATGGATGGGAGGGTTGTATATTGTGCTTAAATACTTGTAATTTTGGTGTAGGGGGTGTTTTTAATGCTATTAATGTAGAATTGATACAATTTTGGTCTGAATTTGTGTTCGTGCTATTTTTTATTGTACACTATGCTTAAAGTGTTGTAAGTCTGAAAATTGGGTGCATTAAAGTGTTGTAAACCATGCATTATTTTTTGTAAATCTGAAAATTTTGGAGAGAGAGTGGTTTGTGTATTATATGTAGTATAGATTAATTTATTATCTATCTATTTATAGATTTGTATGAATCGTCATCAAACTAATGTTAATGCTTGCATTACAATATGTTTTAGTGATCCTATTCAATGTCCTAGCAATTGTTTGTATCTTACGAAATTCACTTTGTATCTTTTTTCTCTTGTCAACTTTTGTTGACGCTGTGTTCTTCAGTTGTAATTTGGGGAGAGAGGAAAGGATTCTTACTATATTTTGTGTTCTCTAGTTTATTGTGGAAAGAAACTCATGAAAGGAAATGGAATTAGACAGGAAATGACGGGGTTTTTTTAGGGTATAATCTTCCGGCCAAATTTGGGCGGATAGGGAACTAAGCATTATTGTAGTTTGTGAAAAAACTAAAGTGCCCCTTCTTTTGAAAGATTGGTGCAGGAAACAATGGGCAAGATTGTGATTTGCCCTAGCTATTTTCCTTTACATTTGGTTTAAGAGCATAACTCAAGAACACTTCACTGTGTTCGAACTGAACTTTCCTTTTCTTTTCTGTTTCTCTTCCCTTTCCTATTCTTTTTCTGTTTCCCTTCGCTCAAACTGAAGAACATAGCGTGAATGATTAGTTTTTAATATTTATCATTTTTTCAGTAAAAGAAGAAAAAACTAATGTTAAATCATCTAACTTTCTTACACATTTCCAATGAAATGATAACCTGATTATCAAAATGTTTTTACCAACGAAGATAATAATCATCTTTTCTCCGAATTAAGAAAGAAAAAAACACTTCGTCAAACCCCCCTCGACAACAAATTAATATTTAGTTAAAAAACTAGAAAAGAAAAAAGATATAAGACGACTTTTTTGTCCGTTTGCCTTCCAACTATTGTAAATCCAAAAGTTAATTCAATTAAAAAATAATAATAATAATAAAATGACCTTTAAGTGGGATATGGACCCATGGCGTCACTTTTACTTCACGGCACCATTTTCACATTTTGTATCAGGGAAGGGTGTTGTAGTGCCATACGCGAAAACTGGTGTCATGTGGGCAAAAAGTGCTAAGGTGGCATCATTTTTGCCCATGGCACCACCACACGGCACCAATTGTACCTAGGTCTCTTATAGAGAAAAACTTTCAGAGGGCTAGATACCCTAAGTTTTCCCGCGCGTTTTCCCCCAAAACGCTACCCGACGACACCAATTGGGTATCAGCGCTCGTGTTTTCGAGTCTTGAGCCGTCGTTACCAGCTGAGATAGTCCCGAAAAAAGGCCACCCGACGGCGTGAGGTGGGTCAACCCAAGCGTTTTCCTTTTTTTTCGCGTTTTCCCGTATTTTATTTATTCTTTAAAATCTTTAAAGTTGTTGCTTGTGAGAAAGAAAAAGGACGAATTTTCCTATAAAGGTGCTTTGCTATTAAGATTCGATAAGAAAAGGGATGAATTTGTTTGTTGTGGTTGTGTATTTTAAGGAGAGGATTTACAGTTTGTGTGGCTCAATGATAAGGTAGGTGATGATATGCTTTGTTGACTACAATAATGGAGGAATAAAGGTGGCGTGCATTTTTGTTAGTGTGTGATATTAGGGTTTGAATGGGTATAGAACATGATATCTTTATATGTGAACCCTGAATAACTACTACCTCCGTCTCAAAATAAGTATTCAGTTTTACTTTTTGAAGTCTTTCTTGTTCAACTTTGATCTTAAATTATTTTTTGACAAAAATACACCGTTGGTCCCTAAACTTTCCCAAAAACATCGCCAGGGCCCCAAACTTTAAAAAAAAACATCGCCTTGCGTCCAAACAATGGGTTTTTGAGGCTGATTGCGTCCCTTGACCCGTTTGGTCTCGGTCAACGCACATTTTTAGTTATATATTCAAGGGTCTAACAGTCCATTCATGTTTATGACTACACCTTAGTACATTAGTTAACCCAACAGTGGATTACTTTTGGCGTGTTTGGTCCCTTTTACCACCTAAAGTCTTGGGAACCATTTATCTACCTCTCCAGCCTATTAATACCTCTCGATTGTATACCAAAGAACACACACAAACACAAAAATCCCTTTCAAAGAAAAATTCAAACAATGGTAGCAAATAGACACTTTCAAAATGATGTTGAAGAGTACGAGTTCGTCATAAACAACTATTTGTTGTTTGACGCAGTGTTTGATACATTCGGAGATGAACCCATCGCAAAATATGGGTTGTATAGGCAGGTAAACATGTGGATGAGGACAAAAATACTGAACTGGGTGCGTACAAAAGACTTTTACTATGATGAGGTTTTGGGATTGATTGAGGTGGATGAGGAGGAAGAAGATGAAAAGGAGGTGGTGCAGCAGTAAAATGTGGTGGAGCAGCAGCAAAACGTGGTGAAGCAGCAACAAAATTTGGAGGATCAGCAGCAAAATGTGGTGGAGCAGCAAGTGGGTAATGGTCTCGGGTTGCAAGATGTTTACGCTTTGGGAAGAAGGATTAGTGATCTTGAAATTATCTTTCAACAACTCAAAGAAAAGAAGGAAATGAGGAAAGGAAAGAAAGCAGGGAACAGAGCTCTGGTTCGAACCAGTTGGTGTGAAATGGAAAGAAGTAGTTTATGATTATGGTGTTTGTATGTTTTTAGTATGTTTTATAATCAGATGTATTGAATGGTTGTAACTTTTTAACACTATCAATGAAAAATTTGATGTTTAATTAATTGTTTATGGTTGCTTGTGAATGTCTGATTTAATAAAGTCTTATGAATGGTTGTAGCTTTTAAAACTTATCAATGAAAAATTTGATGTTTAATTAATTGTTTATGGTTTCTTGTGAAAAGAATGTTGAGGGTTACCATATGTGTTTCCCCTGATGTTAAAGGGGTGTTTGGTTTCTTGGATAACAACAATCTTTTTTAAAAACTAAAAAATGGCGGGAAAGTAAAAGTGACTAATCTATCTACTTTACAAGTTGCTAGAGTATATACACTACATATATGAACATTTATAGAGACTTCTAGACATCATGGCCATCGTCTTGTGTGGAGATCTTTGTTGTCTTGAGCATGCACATTCCTTAGGAACCTGTTGTATGGAGTGTTTGGCATTGTGGTCAACAGCTGATGCAGAATGTTTGGAATTGCCATTTGAAGCTGTCTATGATATGGTTGTATTAGCATTAATGCGTGTTTAACTATGTGTATGGTTGTATTAACATTAATGCGTGTTTAACTAGTTTATTAAATGTGTATTAACATTAACTATGTTTATTAAATATTTGGACATGAACTGGTTTTTATTTGTTTATTTATTTATTTATTTATTTATTTATTTATTTATTTGAAAAATTGAAACAATCACCCTTCCAACTTTCTACTATTAATTTCGCACACACTATATTAATCTCTTCTTATTCATGAGTTTAGCATCCAAAAAAAAGTACGAAACAAATAAATTTGAAATGGCAAAATCATCTCAAGCAGCTATTGCTAAGAATGTTGTTTCGTCAACAAAGATATCAAGAAATCAGAAGCAAAGGAAAGAAAAAAAGGAAGAAGATGGAGATCCCACAGCTTGGTATTTTCAAGCAAAAGCTAAGGCTGTGGTAAAGAAAAGGAAACAATGGGAAGCAAATGAACAACGCTGCATGAAAGAAAGACCAAGGAATGCAGCCTACACGCGTAAACTTGCTCAAACAAGAAGAAAATATGAAGATCTTCAACAAGTGCACCTTGAGTATGACAATTTACAAGTGGACCTCGAGGAGAACTTGGAAACAAACGACCGCAACACTTTACATCTGGCATATGATCCAGAATCATCCCATAAGTTTAGTTGTTAGATAGTTTGTTAATGTATTGTCACTTTATGTTTATGCAATTTTATGCAGTAATGCAACAAACTTAATTACAAAGAGTTTCGATTATTTATTTATTTATTTATTTATTGTTGCAAAAGGTGAGTCTTATGTATTACTTCCAAAGTGTACATTATAAGATAAACTACTATATCTGATACAACTATTAATATCAACAAGTACAAATACAAAACAATACTTGCTAGACTATCTAATATCTGACAACAAAGAGAAGATTATCTCTGATAGGCTTTGTCCAATATCTGATGCAACAATCTCAGCATTTTTTGTTTCTTTGGATTTGGCCATTTTGACTTTCACAAGTCAATATACACTCAAAAAAATGAATGACAAAGGACCATGAAAATCCAATGTAAGGACTCAAAGTGGGTGGGTTTATTGGTTCGCGCGCAAAGTTAACTAGCGTATCAGGGAAGATACGGTCAAGTTGCAAAGTCAAGTTCATGATTCGTCCCTAACGTTAATTGTTGGCTTAACTACGGTGTAGAGGTGTAGTCATAAATGTGAATGGACTATTATACCCTTGAATTTATAACTAAAAACGTGTGTTTACCGAGACCAAATAGGTCAACGGACGCAATCAGCCTCAAAAGGTTGGGTTTTGGACTCACGGCGACGATTTCCCAAGTTTGGGGCCCAGGCGATGTTTTTGGAAAAGTTCAGGGACCAACGGTGTATTTTGTCTTATTTTTTTGCGTTATAATATTTGTTCAAAATACATGAATAGATTGAGTTTTAAATGTATATTCATTGGAATAATTTTATCAAGTATTATATAATGCAAATAAAAATATTTAACGTTAAAGTTAAACAAGAAAGACTGCAAAAAGTCAAAGTGAACGATTATTTTGAAACGGGAGGAGTAATATATTACAAAGCCCGTTAAGTTTTGAGACATAATACTTTTACAAGGTCCAACTTTAAACTATTTTATTTTTCTATTCTTTTGAAGGCTCATTAAGCAAGAAAATAAATAATATGTGTTGTTTTTATTTTTATGATATTTTTATTTAACGTATTTTTTTTAGTAATGAAAATTTAATTTTAGTTAAATGTGTTGGTTTATTTAAATGAATAAAAATAATATGTAGGGTCCAAGGGTGCACGATGGAACAAAAAGTTGGTGTTATAGGAGGGAGGGGTGTTTTTGGTGTTGTGATGAATTATGGTGTTATAGGAAAAATTGCTGATGTGACCGTACTTTTACTCATGGCACCAGTAAGACGGCTCCAGGGTACCTAGTGCTCTAATCAAAAGTATAAAATATGTTCGAAGTCTTATTGATGATTCCCTTTTGCCAAAGGAAGATGTCGCTATTCGGTGAGTTAATGTCATGCCCATCAAAATTAACGTGTTTGCTTGGAGAGTCTGTTTGGATAAGTTACCTACCCGGTTGAATCTTTCCTTTAAAGGTTTGGATATTTCTTTGATTATATGTCCTCTTTGCAACAACTCAGTGGAATCCACTTCTCACCTCTTCTTTGCGTGCCCTATGGCTCGTTAATTATGGAGGAAAGTTATGCGTTGGTGGGAGCTTGAGGTCAATGATAAGGATATTATGGAAGGCTTTTGCTATGTGAAATGGTGGTTAATTTGGTATTTTAGGAATCAATTGCTTTTTGGTGATAATAATCCTCGTAAGGAGCTTCTTTTTTATGACTTGGTTCAACTTTCTTTCAATTAGTGGTCTTCTCGTTGTAACTCTTAACTCAATTGAGATGCTTTGAGGAAAAACCCTACTTACAATATTTTGTAATTTCCTTTATCTTTTCCCTGGGGCATGTATGGATATGCATCAAAAACATTCCGGAAAACCGGTTGCTCAGCCTCCATGGGTGGGGATTTTTCTCTTGTCTCGGTTCTCTGTCGTTGGCAAGACTTTTTTCATCCTTTAGGAGGAATCTAGATAGTGTAGATTTGTTTATTTCTAGATTGTAACTGTCCTCTTTTGCTTCTAGTGCCTTACTAGTAGCTTTTTTCTTAATATGATTCTGTCATTAAAAAAATAATAATAACCTCGAGCTTGACTAGACTACTAGAACTCGAGCTTATAAATCGACTTGAGCTTGCTCGATGATTTAAAGCTCGAGCTCGAATCATCATAAAAAACACGAGCTCAAAACTCGATTTGAGCTCAATTTCTTTTCATGTCAAGCTCGAATTTTATGAAGAACCGATATATCAAACTCGACTCGACTTGATTTGTGAAAATTAAGTACTCCAAAACTGCGTACATTATAAGCAAATTAATAACAAAAAACCAAAAGAGTGGGTGAATGTTTTAGGTGGTTTTACAGGGCGGAAGTTATGGTGAGTGGGCGTAGGTGGATGTTTGAAGATGAATAAGAGAAAAGAAGCAACAAGTTTTTATTTTTTGTCGGAAAATGAGTTTTTAACCAGAATTACTGGTGTTTGACCGGAATTTTGAGATGTGAAAGATGAAAAAAATGACCAAATTACACTTGCTATGTGCTGTATGTTGTCAAAATATTCTACTCCGTATTTTATTTGTATACGAGTATTAAATAATTGGCAACTCAACTAAAAATATTCTCACTTGCAAAGAAAGGTATAGAAAAGAACTTTAAGGGGAATGAAAACACTTTTTAGATTCATATGAGTTGCATAAATTATGGTAAACAGATATGGGCATATAGTCGCTTTTTCTCGAATCCTGACTTCCTTTTGGCATGGCGTGGGTTCATAAGGTACACTCGTGACTCCTTTCTTTGTGGCGTATTTCTTTAAAATTTTGGAACTTGAAATGGTTTAATCTGGTAGGGTGTTCTTTTTAGCAAATTTTGCATGTAAGCATTCTAGACTTCTAATTAAAACACCTATTTCTTTCCATATTTAAAAATTTGAGATACAAAACACATCTCCAAGCATCCTACGTGCAAATTTTCATTTGAGGACTTCTTTTCTTTTGGATAGATACTCCTCTATTCGTGGCCTAAAACAAGCAAGATTAATGATGATTGGGCAGTCAAAGATAAATAGAAAAAGAAGGAAAATTCTGCCAAAATTCGAAATGGAGTTGAGTCTTGAATAAGACATGTTCTAAAGTTAAAATGAGTTATTTAACAGGTTTAGAAGTCTATTAATTTTATTCGGTAAAATACAAGGTTTTGTCACTTGAGACTAGAAATTAATATAATTTATTTAGCAAGTTATAGATGGTTTGTTTTTCCATCCAAACTATCGTATATTTCACAATTTTGATGTTATGATCGCCTTCTTACAAATACTCCATCTTATTGATCACATTCTATAAATTATAAACATTCCTTCTATTCGTATATTCAAGCAAAACTTCATTAGCATGAGAAAGCACAAGTCCACCTAATACGCCCCCCTTAGATTTAAAAAGCAAGAGACTGTTTTATTTTGTGTTGGGTGTTCAATTTAGCATGCAAATGATATATGCATGTCTTGTAGTAAAAGAATACCAAACATGTTGATAACTTGAGATGATAGACAGCTTCTTTTGTCTTTCCACATTTGTCCAAAAAATGATTTAATTGCGGAGAGTCAATAAATTCTAATCAGTCTTTTCAACATTGTGGGGGCCAAATTAGATTATGTGTCACTTTCACACTTATTGAAGCGTTCTAATCAAATTCAAAAGAGCATCAACTTATATATATTGCCTCCCTTTCAAAAATTTTGGAATGAAATAAGATCGTTTTATTTGACTTGTTTTTTTAAAAGTAAAATATTGGGATCTACTTTTGACAATGGTAATGTTGGTTTACCTTAATGACTAACACATTACTAATATACAAGTAGTTAATTTTTATTAGCGGTTCGTTAAGCAGGTCCGTAGCTTAATGGTAGTCGGGTTGTGCGATATCCTTCATAGTCAAATAGTCGTGTAGTCAATTTACCGAAACAAGTGTGTTATATTTGTAGTATAAATAACTGTATAATAGTGAGATCGTTAATTTTTACGTTTTCTAGAAATAGTTTTAACCATTAACATTTGAATCGCGAATTAGTAACTTAGAACTATGCTACAGGATTCAAGTCACTATCTCCATCTAAATCGGAGAACATGAAACACCAAGACACAAAACAAATTAATCACAATGCTGTAAAAAAATTGTGGCGACATCTTTTACGTGTTCTCACAAACAGATATATGTTTTGCTATGTTCATAATTTAGATTTACTTGTTTAACAGCCATAATGATGTATTAGTTATACATTTCATTTGATTTAGTTAAAGAGTAATTTTGTTTTGTGAGTTATATGTCTTTTAACTGATTATTTGATATGTATACGTACATTTATTTACAGTTTGACGCATATTTCATACTTTTCAACTGGATATTACCTTCGCATTTTTAAATCGTTTATAGCCCATCTATGCAATGGAATCAGGCCCGTCTTAAAGTCCATTTCACATTTGTGTATGAGACTATGAGCCCATTTATATTTGGCGTAGAAACTAGAGAAGGACTAATCTTAATATCTTATATTCAAACTTATGCCCAAGTATTTACAACGAGCAGGTTTGCCCGCGCGTTGCTGCGGGATGCTTTAACGATGCATAGAACATTTGTGATAATGCATATGTAGTGCAATTGTTGTCAAATGAATTTGTTGTTGTTATATGTATATATTCAAGAATTTTTTTTTGCGTTATTTTTTTTAGCGCTTGTGTTTGTTAAATGTGAATGTGTATAATTAATTACATTGGGGTTTTTTGCTTTTGGTTATGTAAATATAAGTGTCATTTAACTCTGTTACCAAGCTACCCGCACATTGCGGCGGGGCCTTTTTCTCCGCAACGTGTCTTTTTAAAATACGATAAACTAAAATGAAAAGATCACAAATCAAAATACATTTATAAACACTCTAGTTTTTACATGTGCATATTGCAAGAACACATAGTATATGATTTTTGGTTATGCAATGGAACTTGTAGTGGATTGAGCAAAGGCACCAAACCTGAGCTAAACATTTCAAAGCCTACAATGTCGCCAGTGTGAATCTTGAGAGTCTTGNTTTTCCTCCCACTCAAGAATATGATTATGATTACTTTCATTTTCTTTTCCTCTATCTAAAGAACATAACAACTAACACTTACTTTCCTTTTCTCTTTATTTTCCTTTTCCTATTCTTTTCCATTCCCTTTCATTCAAAACTCGAGAAGTGAGCGTAACAGGCTAGTGGTTGAAGTAGTTATCATCAATTTCTTATAAATTGTACTTGTTGCATTATGAATGAAATATGCAAAAGATTGTCCCAATTGTCTCTTGTCTCTCTTCTTTATTCTTGGAGTTTGGCCTACTAAAACAAGGCTGCATCATGAAGCTAACGAAACATCAAGATATAGCATGTCCTTCAATATTTCAATGACGGCCTGTCGTAGACAGTGCGGGCAACATTAAAGCGCTTGACTAGTAGATCACACTAGGGGACCCGGGTTCGATTCCCGGCATCGGAACTTTTTTTTATTTTTAGCTCACGTGGCTTTTTAATTCTTTGCATTTATAAACAGTGTATTATTATCATGTGAAGCAGGTGTAAAACAAATATTAACTTTGTATGTATTGTATCCTGTTACAAGCCTAGTCCTACTACAAATGTAATATTCTACTTGAAGTACATAAAATATACCAGGAATATCATATGGTTAGAAAATATAATAAAGACCTTAATGACATATAACTAGGGATGACAACGGGAATGTCCGGATCGTATTTTCTATCCTCATCCGCGCCGCCATCCTCATCGAGAAATAGTCGCACATACTCATCACCATCTCCAACGATTTAAGGATTTTCCATTCTTCTCAAGAAAACATAAAAAAAATACAGTCATAAAAAAATATGAACTTTTTGACCCATAACGTGTATCAGAAAACGTAAATCAATCAAACTTAAATTAGTTACAATTTTAGTCCAACTTTAAAGCATCGTAGATATTGAGACGACACATATAATGTAAGAATAATGTGCATATGTGAGTATTCGTCTATACAAAACATTTGTTAAGTAATATAATAATTAATGCTCATAGAAATATACATACACATACAAATATAAATGTTGTATGGCTATACATATGATTTCATATATTTATACATTAAAAAGATCAGGGCCAGTTTGGAATTTGAGGATTAATGTTATTCTCATCCCGTCCCATACCCGATTACGTAATTTCAGGATTCCCGTCCCCGGTCAAATCGAGAGTTCCCTATTCAAATTGGATTCGGACTATTCAAATTGGATTCGGAGATCGAATAATATTTTTTTTGCCATCCCTACATATAACAACTTAAACATGCACCAAACCCTTTATTGGCACTTAGTAGAACATCTAGTTACGATAATTTGGTATTTTCATTGGTCAATCTTTGCATTATATAAAAGTAACAAAAACATATACGATTCTCCTGCAAGATTAAGGAGAGTAACAAACAAAGTACTATACATACAAAAGCAAAAGAAATCGAACAAGATGTCAAGTACTCGTAAAGGCAACACAAACATTGCAACACGACGTGTTTACAAATTAACTTTTTTTCGCTTTGCGTCTATGGACTGGAACCACTCTTCTAGGCAAAGAATCACTAGAGATCTTCAAATTCTTGATCTTAGTCTCGGCAGAACCTCTTAACACGACAACCTTTTCGATGTTTTTAACGTTGTACGTCTTCCATGTTACGGTCCTTATTAGCATGATCTAGAGGAAGTGATGATGGATGGTCTTTATTAATCGTGTCAAGAAAATCTGTTGGGAAGAAGTAAAACTGTTGAAGCCCAGCCATTGTTTTTTCAAAAACTTGAATTGAAGTGATATACGAAGTAAAAAAGAATGAATTAGTATAGTACGTAGTAGATGAATAAAAGATAAAGATTT
Organism: Artemisia annua; assembly: GCA_014162995.1. Classification (NCBI taxonomy): domain Eukaryota; kingdom Viridiplantae; phylum Streptophyta; class Magnoliopsida; order Asterales; family Asteraceae; genus Artemisia; species Artemisia annua. The sequence goes on along the minus strand of LBNU01020750.1, from coordinate 200,394 downwards.
AGATGTGTAATATTTATAAGAATCTGTTTAGGGGTTATTATAGCATGTCTTGTGCTTCACACGCAAGTCAAAGACATGGAAACAACTTCTTGTGTTATGGGTTTTGTTGGCTTTGTTTTGGCCGCTCTTTGTGTGTGTTTCCATACAATTACACAACATATTTTTTCTCACCAACGATTTTTATGTGTTTCTAGATGCTTCTGTAGAATAGAGATAAAATCCCTAACAATAAAAAGTTTTTTTTATGTATCTTGTACAATATATAGAACTTGCATTGAAGGTGCATTGAAAGGGGAATTATAGATACCAAGATATCGCTTCAAGAAGCATACATCTTCAATGCAAGATATCTTGTACAATATAGAAGCATACATCTTCAATGCAAGATATCTTGTACAATATACGTTGTTTTGAATAAATGTACATGAACTAATCGATCCGGGTGAGCTTTCGGTGTTCGATTCTAATGTAAATATTGCATTGCATTTTTAGTTAGCATAAATCCTACTTTGTAGGCACGTCATAAGTATGTATTCACTAAGTGGAAGTATAATACACACATCTTATTTCCCACGTTTAACTTCCATGCAAGTTTCCACTTTAATGGATAGTTTTTTACGAGCAGGTTTGCCCGCGCGTTGCTGCGGGATGCTTTAACGATACATAGAACATTTGTGATAATGCATATGTAGTGCAATTGTTGTCAAATGAATTTGTTGTTGTTGTTATATGTATATATTCAAGAATTTTTTTTGCGTTATTTTTTTTAGCGCTTGTGTTTGTTAAATGTGAATGTGTATAATTAATTACATTGGGGTTTTTTGCTTTTGGTTATGTAAATATAAGTGTCATTTAACTCTGTTACCAAGCTACCCGCACATTTCGGCGGGGCCTTTTTCTCCGCAACGTGTCTTTTTAAAATACGATAAACTAAAATGAAAAGATCACAAATCAGAATACATTTATAAACACTCTAGTTTTTACATGTGCATATTGCAAGAACACATAGTATATGATTTTTGGTTATGCAATGGAACTTGTAGTGGATTGAGCAAAGGCACCAAACCTGAGCTAAACATTTCAAAGCCTACAATGTCGCCAGTGTGAATCTTGAGAGTCTTTACAGCTTTTGGCCTCGACACGCCAACGTTTTTCATAACCAAATCAATGTCTCGTGGCTCAACACCAGTCTCATCAACCTCCTCCTCTTCATAAACTGCCTGTGCAGCTGAGGCAACAAAAGCATATGTCTTTTCCATAACTGAACTCATATCATGCATTCTAAACTGTCAGGGAAGACACATAAAACAGGTTTAATAATGAACGAAATTAGTACCAAAAATATATGTATGTTGGCAAACAATTCAAGATTATTAGCAAACTGTTTCTAATAATATCCTATATGCTTATGTTTGAGTCATCTCATCTTTCCTCATTATTCTGTGTTAATGGGTGCTTGGGATTGCATATTTTTTGTTTACTCCAAAGCAATTCAAAGGTACTTTAAGCATTTTTGCCTTCTAGCTGCCATTATTCCATACACTCAAAAATGAATTGTGTCAAGGTAATAATAAAAAAAACACCTGACAATATGTGAACCCAAACACCTTCCTAGTTATTTTTAGTCATTTAACCATTTTAAATTTTTTGACACAACAAAAGGTTTGAGCGACAATATAAGCGTAAGTATTTCCAAATTGCTCGTCTTATCCCCGACATAACAAATAAAACAGTGAAACACCAAGCATCAAACTACAATCAACTATACATTAAAAATTATTACCTGTAATTGGGAGTAAGCTGTACGCCGTGCTCACGGTAATGTGGAAGTAGAAACTCATATGTCTTTTTTCGGATGCAAGTGAAATGTTTCTTATAGTAGCATAGCGTAGTCGCATCAATCTTGAATATAATAGCTTCAGTGGTAAAGCGCACGCGCTGCGTTGTATAGTTGATGCTTAGAAATATCAATTTCTATAATCAGCGTTTGGAGAAAGTTAATTGGTACCTTGTAATCTTGCAGATTTACTTCAAAGTTCCAACAGTGAGGCTAGTGTTTCGTGTTCCAGTAATTTGTGTTCCGGTTTGTTTCTTGAACAGGGAAAAACAAAACATTAACTGTATTCTCTGAAGTAGGTTCGTTGTTCCACAGGTATCCTTCCCTTTCAAAGTGTACTAACTACAACAATGTAAGATAACGGGTCCGAGTTATAAAAAAACCGACAAATTTCTGTTAGTAAAAACCCAAAATAAAACGTAGATGGTTGTGTACCAACATACTTCTTTGTTTTCTCCCGTTTTTGTCATTGTATTTTTTTATGTCGATGCCATTTAAAGATAGGTTGATGTCCCATTTGGGTCAATCTCTACAATCAGGAGCTAGCATATTAAACTATATGATTACATCCATTAGTTCATGAAAATTTCAAAATGTAAACATGTTTTGACTTTTATAAAGATGTTAAGGTGTTTGAATCTCTGTCAATTGTAAGAGCATTTACTTTTTGTCGAAATTTTAAAGGCAGCAACTTTTTAGCCAAATGTCCAAGGTAAGCTTTCAAAAAAATCACAGTAAATTAACCTCGTAGAGTCAAATTACCTCAGTAAATGTAGGGGCATAGGCCCGTAGTCGATGTGTATGAAGGCCGTACAATCGGGCCACTTAACCCGTAGTTGATGTCCACCTTGAGACTGGGAAAAAAAAAGCTTATGTTTATATTTTTCAATATTACATAGTGAGAAGGTTCATGAATCACATCTAATATTGAAACAGGGAGTGACAGTAGTAGAACATTGTCTAAAGGGAGATCTGTATATGATATTCTTATAACCTTTTTTGTAAAACATTCGCACTCACCTTTTTTGTAAAACACGCACCTCTTTTCTAAATGTTTGGGAGACCTTATTCGAAAAACTTATGTTAACACCTATTTAAAAATACAGACTGCGTGTACTAATTGACAGTTGAAAAATAGTCTATGTATAAAATGTTTCATTACCAGACGTTTCATCGTGCTTTTGTCCAAGAGTGTATTCTGAAGATTCAAATCTTTTTCTTTCTGGATTATTCTTGACCATATAATTCATTCTATTGGAATAGCATGTTCATATTTTTAGATTCTGGTGACAGCCTGCGCATACCTGCAAAATTGTGGGTAATAAGGTATTATATCTACAAAATTTTGAGCACACCTAATTAATCATACTAAAAAAATTCGATAAGGATTCGCACCCGCCACTGCATAAACTATTCCTTGTCCAAACTCTCAGCTGCATAAACTAAGGAAAAACTATAGCCAAACTCAAATTCACCTGTTAAGTCCAAAAATAAGCTTAAACAAACATTTTTGCACAAACGACTCAATTTCGCAACAAAAAACAAAATAAAAAAAANTGCAATCTTGCAGATTTACTTCAAAGTTCCAACAGTGAGGCTAGTGTTTCATGTTCCAGTAATTTGTGTTCCGGTTTGTTTCTTGAACAGGGAAAAACAAAACATTAACTGCATTCTCTGAAGTAGGTTCGTTGTTCAACAGGTATCCTTCCCTTTCAAAGTGTACTAACTACAACAATATAAGATAACGGGTCCGAGTTATAAAAAAACCGACAAATTTCTGTTAGTAAAAACCCAAAATAAAATGTAGATGGTTGTGTTACCAACATACTTCTTTGTTTTCTCCCGTTTTTGTCATTGTATTTTTTTATGTCGAAGCCATTTAAAGATAGGTTGATGTCCCATTTGGGTCAATCTCTACAATCAGGAGCTAGCATATTAAACTATATGATTACATCCATTAGTTCATGAAAATTTCAAAATGTAAACATGTTTTGACTTTTATAAAGATGTTAAGGTGTTTGAATCTCTGTCAATTGTAAGAGCATTTACTTTTTGTCGAAATTTTAAAGGCAGCAACTTTTTAGCCAAATGTCCAAGGTAAGCTTACAAAAAAATCACAGTAAATTAACCTCGTAGAGTCAAATTACCTCAATAACTGTAGGGGCATAGGCCCGTAGTCGATGTGTATGAAGGCCGTACAATCGGGCCACTTAACCCGTAGTTGATGTCCACCTTGAGACTGGGAAAAAAAAGCTTATGTTTATATTTTTCAATATTACATAGTGAGAAGGTTCATGAATCACATCTAATATTGAAACAGGGAGTGACAGTAGCAGAACATTGTCTAAAGGGAGATCTGTATATGATATTCTTATAACCTTTTTTGTAAAACATTCGCACTCACCTTTTTTGTAAAACACGCACCTCTTTTCTAAATGTTTGGGAGACCTTATTCGAAAAACTTATGTTAACACCTATTTAAAAATACAGACTGCGTGTACTAATTGACAGTTGAAAAATAGTCTATGTATAAAATGTTTCATTACCAGACGTTTCATCGTGCTTTTGTCCAAGAGTGTATTCTGAAGATTCAAATCTTTTTCTTTCTGGATTATTCTTGACCATATAATTCATTCTATTGGAATAGCGTGTTCATATTTTTAGATTCTGATGACAGCCTGCGCATACCTGCAAAATTGTGGGTAATAAGGTATTATATCTACAAAATTTTGAGCACACCTAATTAATCATACTAAAAAAATTCGATAAGGACACAACTTATTCACAGAAATCTTTGAGGAGACATAACTCTTCACCCGTCAAAAATGTAAAATAAACGTTACTTACCAATCTCTTCGCACCCGCCACTGCATAAACTATTCCTTGTCCAAACTCTCAGCTGCATAAACTAAGGAAAAACTATAGCCAAACTCAAATTCACCTGTTAAGTCCAAAAATAAGCTTAAACAAACATTTTTGCACAAACGACTCAATTTCGCAACAAAAAACAAAATAAAAAAAATCCTATAATTCATGATGGTATTGCAACCCATAAAACGGCCTTCCGACGCACTCCACAGCTGCACTCACACCCTACTCAGTTCTCGCCACAACTTCAAACTCAAAAAACAAATACGTAACTGCTTATTATTCTACCTTTAGTCCTTGATGGCGGTTGACTTGTCGACTCTGTAGTTTTTAGCACCAAGCCAACACACAGTACCTCGTGCAGCTCCAAATATCTCCCAAGAGCTTTCAATGTGACCTACATAAAGATGATAACTACTGTTAGGACACACCAGTGATTGTCTACCATTATCATTCAGTACGTTTTGCGACGGATTTTCTCTTAAGAAGGGTTTACATAGGTGACAACAACTATTTTCTGGCGATAGAACATAATCTGAATTCAAAGTTTCTGTGTTTAGGATAAAATAAGTCATATGTGAACCGTTCTATTTTCATCTACTTTCGTATTTACCCGTTTGACCCGTTACAGATAGAATACCATGAATTGACATAATTCTATGTGCACGGGTCTAAATTTCCCTTTCAAAAGAATTTACAACTATGTCATTTTCATCGTATGCCAAAGGTTAGAACCATACCTTTCATGGTAAAACACAGGAATCGCTAATCAAATATCCGATGCATCTATAACAATGCCATATCCTGAACCCAAATTTTTTTAATGAGTCCCTGGTTTTAATTTAAAAGATAATATGCGAAACGGACCTCCTGAACCACAAAAATACTAATTTAATTGGAAAATTGCAATGTTTCTTGCAAAAGAAGCACAATGACACACTGTGCACACATTTTTTTTTGGTATTCTTGTTCTTGCAAAAAACATAACTGAACTATAGCAGCAAACCAAGCACGATGTTTAATATAGTTTGCATTAGCATGTACCTTGCCCAACTTCCATGGCAATCTGTAAAATTCATAGCCACTAATACCATGACAGAAGAAGCATGACAGTACGTTGCCAACTTCCATGGATGACCTGCAATTGCAACAAAGAAATGCATTATAAGCATCTCATTTTATGGATGGCATGTAATTGCAACAAAGAAATGCATAAAGCTAAAAAAAAGTCAGACCCCAACATGCGGGAAATGGAACAAATTTAGTGTTATGTATGATATATATAAAGAGGTCGAAATGTAAAGAGGCGTAACCTTCAGGTTTAAAAAAATGAATTCCTACAAATCTACAATTGATCTATATAAAGAAAACCTATAGCTTACTTCAGGTTAAAAAAAAATATTTCCTACAATAAACCAAATATTGTAGCCATTATCAAAGAGAACCTATAACTTATGCTTATCAAATGTTTCACACACCTACGCTCGTCACATGCTACAATGAAATATTACATAGCAAGTCAAGACCAACAAAACACCTCAACTCCGGTTTCAGGAAAAAAGCATCTCAAACAAACACTAACTTATCCCAACAACTGTAACTTGTCCCCAAAGTAGGAAAGCTAAAATTTATGTTGATACAAACACGGAAAAGTCAAACTTCTCATTTGATGTATATGGTATATCAATCTTATTCATTATTGTTTGTGGTTGTTGAATCAAACCAATCTTATAAATGATGTCAAAAAAAATGATTTTACTTTTGGCATTCTTGTTCATAGCAGACCAAAAGGAGAGTCAAAACACTAAGTTCAAAAAATATAAAATAAAATAAAATAAAACAAAAAAAAAAATAAATCAAAAGGCTTAGCTGCAAACATCATTAGCAAGGCAACCTGCAAAAGAAATCAACAAAACCCCCCAAATTAACGAAACCCTAATTTTAAAATTAAATAAAAAATTAAAAGAAAGACCTCAAATAACATATGAGCAGCTCGTAACCGATCAACGAAAAGTTGGCATAAAATTATTATCAGCCACTGGCTTTAATTAACCTTAAACAAATTACATGACCTTTTTTTTTTTTTTTTTTTTTTTTTTTTTTTTTTTTTTTTTTAAAAACTTTGTTTTTGGGTAGATGATAAGGACTTACCACCAAAGTTTGATAGGAGTTGAACACAAACAGAGATGGTCTAATTTACGTAGTGTTTGAGATTTTTAAGAAGATGATCAATTCATTTTAGGGTTTATGGTTTGATGTTTTTTATTGTGATTTTTGTGTGTGTTTTGATATTACCATAGATGAATCTGGAATGAGATGAGAGAGAACAGATATGTTTTGTATGGTTGATGGAGTGGGTTTGAAAATATTGTCGCGTTTGGTGTGTTAGCAGGCGATTAGCATAGATAACCCATGAACAGTATTACTTCAAATGCTTTGTAGCCAATGGGCTTCTGCCAGGCCCACGCTCCAGCACTGTTACTCCATTAAAGTTGCAGAATTACCAACTTAGTGACTAACTTCAGCCAATAGGAAGCAAGTTTAAAGGTTAAAAAAAAATTTGCAACATAATTAGTGTCACATCATGTTTGCCTATTATATATATGTATAATGTTATTGAATTTTTTTCAAGGGTGGAAAGGGAAGTGGAAAAGAAATAAAGAGTAAGTTTTGTTAACTAATTACATTGTGTTTTAAAGTTGAGTAATAGGAGGTAAAGTAAATGAAAGTGATGTTTGTTGTGTTCTCGAGTTTTAGTTGGAAAGTAAAGTGAAATTAAAGTAGTGAAGTTATAGGATTTTATATTAAAAATTTTCACCCCACTTTTGGGGTGAAAGACAATTTTACATCCTTTCCATTTTTTTACTCATTTTTAATTTACTTTACTTTCACTTTCTCCTTATTTTTTTCTTGAAAACACAATGTAAATATTATGCCCACTTTTGGGAGGAAAGGGAAAGGGAAAGAAACCGTCTGATGTGTAAAGACAAATATACTCTTTTTAAGAGATTTGATATTAACATGCTGAAAGACATGTAACTTGACTAAGTTATTTTCTTTTCCTCCCACTCAAAAAAATGATTATGATTACTTTCATTTTCTTTTCCTCTATCTAAAGAATATACTAACAACTAACACTTACTTTCCTTTTCTCTTTCTTTTCCTATTCTTTTTCATTTTCCTTCACTCAAAACTCAAAAACTGAGAGTAATAGGCTAGTGGCTGAAGTAGTTATTTATCAATTTCTTATAAATTGTACTTGTTTCAATTATGAATGAAATATCCAGAAAATTGTCCCAATCGTCTCTTGTCTCTCTCCCTTATTCTTGGAGTTTGGCCTACTAAAACAAGGCTGCATCATGAAGCTAATTAACGAAACATAAAGACATAACATGTCCTTCTATATTTCAATGTCGGCCTGTCGTAGTGCGGGCAACATTAAAGCCCTTGACTAGTAGATCACACTTGTATGGTCCCGGGCGTCGTTCCAAAATCTTGTTTGCTTACGTGACTGATCCATAAGTTTTCAATCTCTAGTCATCCAACAACAACAAGAATGTTTATGCCAATGTTTTCAGTCGATCAAATTTGAAATCTTTTTTTTATACATCCTTTGTTTCAGTTGAGATCCATGTTTAAGTGTTAGAAGTCAGTTCATAGTTCAACTTTCTGAGTTTCTGGTAATACTAGTCCAAAAAAAAACTCAATTACTATGCAATATGTTGGATACTACTAATACTTAGTTGTAGAATTTAACAATTAATCCGATGTCGTCCAGCGGTTAGGATATCTGGCTTTCACCCAGGGGACCCGGGTTCGATTCCCGGCATCGGAACTTTTTAAATTTTTAGCTCTTTAGCACGTGGCTTTTTAATTCTTTGCATTTATAAACAGTGTATTATTATGTGAAGCATATTAACTTGTATGTATTGTATCCTGTTACAAGCCTAGTCCTACTACAAATGCAATATTCTACTTGAAGTACATAAAATATACCACGAATATCGTATGGTTAGAAAATATAATTAAGATCTTAATGACATATAACTAGGGATGACAACGAAGCGAGGAATATCGAGATCGTATTTTTCATCCTCATCCTCGTTTCCGCTTTCCATCCCCGCCCCCCATCCCAATCGAGGAATGTCGGGATCCTATTTTCCATCCTCATCCTCATTTCCACTCTCCATCCCCGCCCCCCATCCCAATCGAGAAATAGTTTTACATCCCCATCCTCGTCTCTAACGATTTGAGGATTTTCCGTCCTTCAACATAAAAATACACAAACTCATCGAAAATATAAAGAATTTGACCCATAACGTGTCTCAAAAAACGTAAACCAATCAAACTCAAATTAGTTACAATTTTAGTCCAACTTTAAAACATCGTAGATATTGAGACGACACATATAATATAAGAATAATGTGCATTGTATGTGAATATTCGAACAAAACATTTGTTAAGTAATATATAATAATTAATGCTCATAGAAATATACATACACATACAAAAGTAAATGTTGTATGACTATACATATGATTTCATAAATTTATACTTTAAAAAGATCGGGTCCGGGTTGGAATTTGGGGATTAATGTTATCCTCATCCCGCCTCATACCCGGTTACATAATTCCGGGATTACCGTACCCGGTCAAATCTAGAGTTCCCTATTCAAATCGGGTTCGGAGATCGAATAATTTTTTTGCCATCCCTACGTATAACAACTTTAAACATGCACCAAACCCTTTATTGGCCCTTAGAGCATAAGGTATTAAGGTATCATGACAATGAGTTATACCTTAACTTAGTGTGAAGTCAGCGTCACATCAGCTTTAACATTTTAACCTTAACTAAAAAAACACGCTTATCATAACTCAACCATAACATCACATTTTGGGGGTGAATATGTAAAATTTTAAGGGGCGAATATGTAATATTTTTTAATAGTTGTTGCTTAACGCAGTGTTAAGGTGGTAACTCACCATTAACTCAATCCATTAACTCAACCCATTAACTCACATGCTCGGTATCAACACTCTCCCCTTAATGCGATTGAGTTAACATAACTCACAATTTGAGTTATGGTACCTCATACTCTTAGTCGTACATATGGTTAAGAGAATTTGGTACTACCTCCGTCCCATAATTTAAGTCCATTTTGACTTTTATAATCCAACTTTGACCTTAAATATTTTTGTGTGTATTATATAATACTTAATGCTAAATATATTAATTAATTGGGTTTTAAATGTATTTTTATATGATATAATTTTCATCAAGTATTATATAATAAAAACATAAATATTTATGGTCAAAGTTAGATTTAAAAAGTCAATACGAACTTAAATTTTGAGACAGAGGGAGTATTTTCATTGGTCAATCTTTGCATTATATAAAACTAACAAAACCGTATACGGTTCTCCTGCAAGATTAAGGAGAGTAACAAACAAAATACTATACATACAAAAGCAAAAGAAATCGAACAAGATGTCAAGTACTCGTAAAGGCAACACCAATACGGCAACACGACATGTTTACAAGCTAACTTTTTTTCGCTTTGCGTCTATGTACTGGAACCACCCTTCTAGGCAATGAATCACTAGAGATCTTCAAATTCTTAATCTTACTCTCGGCAGAACCTCTTAAAACGACAACCTTTTCGACGTGTTTAACGTTGTCTTCCATGTTACGGTCCTTGTTAGCATGATCTAGAGGAAGTGATGATGGATGGTCTTTATGAATGGTGTCAAAGAAATCTGTTGGGAAGAAGTAAAACTGTTGAAGCCCAGCCATTGTTTTTTCAAAGACTTGAATTGTGTACGAAGTAAAGAAGAATGAATTAGTATGTAAATAATAGTAAAAGATTAAGATTTAGATGTGTATATATAGGAATCAATAAATGTTTAGGATTTATTTTGGTGTGTCTTGTGCTTCACGCGCAAGTCAAAGGCTTGGAAACTTCTTTTTTGTGTATGTTTCCATGTTACAATTACACAATATATATTTGTTCAAAAAAATAAATAAATAAAATAAAAAAATTACACAATATACATTTTGGTCACCAACGATTTTTATGTATTTCTAGATGCTTCTTTAGAACAGAGATAAATATACGTTGTTTTGTAGAAAAGATAAATGCATGAACTAATTGATCCGGGTGAGCTTTCAGTTATCGATCGGCTCTAGCCTCTAATGGTTTAATCTAACCGAACTTTTTGCCGGAGACTGATTTCTCGTGACCAGCCACATCTCAATTTAACCACTTAAACCGGCTAGATTAATCCGTGTTTTAAAACATTACCAAATATATTATTTCTCGAATTAGCAATTTTTCTGTCATAGAAACCGAAAACAGAGGAATAAGATGACCCCTTAAAAATCATTCTTTTTAAAAATAAAAATAATATAAATATATAATAATAAAATGACCCCTTAAAAATCATTGTCCTTCTACAAAGAAACTAAATTAAAGTCAAGAAAGACCAACGGATTAGAAGGTTATCTTGACTCCCATCACTTGGTTTTCTAGAATTTGCAATTTTTCGGTTTCGTTGCGTTTGGTCCTTTGTTGTTTCTAGAACTTATATTTAAATCAAAGTCAATTATACGAGTGTTTACTATTGATGAATGATGACAAAAGCTATGCCAGCTTCAATCATACGAGTTTTTTTGTATGTATTTCTTATTAGACTACATTTTAGATCATTTGATTTGCTAGAAACACATGGTACAAACGTCACCGTACATGAATGTTGCTAGTTGTGTAGATGGTCATGAGTCACAAAATACAATATCTATCTGTTGAACCTAGAATAAGTTTAGAGTAAAATACATCGTTGGTCCCTGAACTTTTCGCAAAACATCGCCATGCACCTTAACTTTTTAAAAACGTCTCCGTGCGTCAATCCCCAAGTTTTTTCAGGCCGATTGCGTCCCTTGACCCGTTTTCCGTCGGTCAACGCCGTTTTCTGCCGTTACATTTTGTTTTTAGCACAAGGGTAATATCGTCATTATGTATTACCGTGTATCTCGACTCCGTATTACTTACACATGTCATATCCCTCTTCCCGCCCCATAAACACATAGACGGCCTCTTTTATTCGTCACAAAACTTTTGTTACAATAATTATCAATTCACAAACCCTCATTGCATGTTATTGTGGAATTTTTGTTAATTCGAAAACATGGAATTTACTCTATGGAAAGTAAGAAGAGATCCAGGTTATCGAGTTGATGATACCGTTCTGTGCAACTCGGCTAAGAAAAAATACGGTACGTTTTGTTGCTATAATCGTTGGATTTTCTAATTGGGGTATATTTCAATTTGTTATTAAGGTTTGATAATGAATGTCCTTTGGTCTGTTGATATGGTTTCAGGTGGTAGATCTAATATGTTTAGCATGAGGGTTCATCACAATGGTGTTTTTAAATACTGGCCTGGTAGAGTTTACGATGGAGGTATGGAAAGTTTAGTTGATTTGGTTGACGTTGATAGTGTGTCAGTTGAAGAGTTGGATGTTCTTATGTATGAATTGGGTTACGACCTAGGTCAAAAAAATTACTATTACTTTGTTAAGCCTGGTAGTAATTTAGACGATGGTTTGTATAGCTTAAGTGAGGCTGCCAATTTAGAAATATTGAAAGATGTTGTTCAAGAACATAAGATGATAGAAGTTTATGTTGAAAACGGTAAGACAAGTTTGGATGTTGATGATATGTCACCAAAGTCAATTAGGACAGTTATTTCTCAAGTGGATGCATCAAAGAAGAATGCAGCCCTTGCTATTGTGCCATATTGCTCAAAAAATATGTTCTTAGAAAGCATAGTTAAAAAGCCTGTGGTAGAGGGTTTAAGTGAAGTCAGACAACCACCTTTGGAAGTCAATACTTTGGTAGAATTTAGTGAGTGGCTAGAAATTGAACCCTTGATGACCATAGACCCACCTATTCAGCATATGCAAAAAGATAGTGCTGGTAGTGTTGAACATAGCCAAAAAGACAGTCCGGTTGGTCTTAACAATAGCCACATAGGTAGTCCTGTTTCTGTTGACCATACCAAAAAAGATAGTCCGGTTTGTGTTAACCATAGCCAGAAAGGTAGTCCGGTTTTTGTTGACCATAGCGAAAAAGGTAGTCCGGTTAGTGTTAACCATAGCCAGAAAGGTAGTCCTGTTTCTGTTGAGCATATCCAAAAAGATAGTCCGGTTAGTGTTGACCAAGAGTTTCCTCAGCAAGATGAGGAAATGCATACACCTGTCGATCGTATGCAAAAAGGTAAATGTATAAACTTATGTGACTCTGATGAAGAGTTAGGTGATGAAAATGTGAGTGAAACAGATAATTGTGAGAGTGATGTCGATGATACTGAGAAGAATGATGATGGAAACATTATTGTGGATGAAGAGAATATTTTTGATGAGCCTGATGTTGAGTTTCAAATGTTCAAATTGAATGACGAGCCACCTATACCCAGTATAGGTAGCTCTAGCCAGATACCAGATGATTATTTTAAGAAAAATGAGATAGAAGACCTTTTGAATGATGCGGACTTTGCAAGTGGTTCTGATAATGAGGTTGAGCATGTAGTAAGGAAGAAAAAGATGAGGGCATACAAGAAACAAAAGTTACTTGCGGCACAACATGAAGAAGACGAAGTCTATTTTTTCTGTGGTCAAACCTTCGTAACTGCTAAAGAAGTGAAAGATAAGATCAACCTGCATTCAATACAAACTCGGAGGAAATTGCAACTCATTAAGAATGACAGACAAAGAATTAGGGCTAGGTGTATCGGAACAATACCAGCGTGTGGTACAAGTGGAGGTATTGGACTTGGAACAGTACCAAAGAGGAAAACTGGTGCGTTAACTAGAGGTCGCGGAAGGGATGTATATTTGCGATCAGAAAAGGAGGAACCAACACATTGCCCATGGTTGTTGTATGTAGCAAAAGATACATCTAAAGATGTATGGATTGTTAGAACTTACATGGGTGTACACAAATGTTTGCATTCAAGAGAGATCAAAGCTTGTGACTACAAGTTTCTGTCAAAGCAAATACTTGACCAAGTTCAAGTGAATCCAGATATACCAATCAGGGCTGTTCAAGATCAACTCACTAAACAGTTTGCAGTCCAAGTGTCTTTGCAAAAGGCATTAAGGGCAAAAAACAAGGCAGAAATTGACATCAGGGGTGATCATAGGCAGCAATATACCATTTTGCGGGACTATGCTGCAGAATTGCAGGAAACAAATCCTAATACAACAGTTAGGATAGGTGTGCAAACTGCGTTAGATCCATCAAGTCCAACAAGAGTTTTCAAGAGGATGTACGTTTGCTTAGGTGCTTTGAAGGAAGGATACAAAGCTTGTCAAAGAGAGTTGTTGGGATTAGATGGTGCTTTTATGAGGGGTCCTTTTCCTGGTCAGCTTCTTACAGCTGTTGGTATTGATAGCAACAATGGAATATACCCTTTAGCCTATGCTGTTGTTGAGGCTGAAAACAAAGATTCATGGATTTGGTTTCTTGATTGTCTAGCGGATGATCTTGACTTGCAACCAAATTCACACTACACTTTTATCAGCGACAGAAAAAAGGTGATGTTAATTTATAATTGATTACATTCGGTTATATAAATAATAATTGATTTGTTTAATAGTAATGGATTGATGTTACTGTTTCTGCAGGGTATAATTCCAGCTTTAGCAACAGTCTTTCCTAGTGCGGAACACAGATTCTGTTTGAGGCACATCCATGAGAATATGAAATTGCAGTGGAATTCTACAGAATACAAGTCACATTTGTGGAGATGTGCATCAGCAAAAACTGTGGAACAATTTGAGGCAGCAATGCTTGCCTTCAAGAGTTTTAGCGAACCTGCACATGCTTGGTTAAGTAAGATACCACCAGCCCACAGGTCAAGGTCACATTTTTCAGGTAATAAACAAATCTGTGTTTATCAACAATGTTCAACATATTTTTATGTATTACTAAGACATGTACTATACACTTGTTAGGGAGATCTCATTCCGACGTGTTACTTAATAACATGTGTGAAGTGTTTAATGGGAAACTTCTGGGAGGTAGGCACCAATCCATCATTAATGCTTTAGAATATGTTAAATCATATTGTACGTAGAGAATAGTGAATGTTAGGGATACAATTGAAAAGTGTCCGGGACCATTTACACCAAAGGCAATGCGCATGTTAGACTTCAATAAGAAAGAGGCTCTTAAATACAGCGTTTTAGGGATTGAATGAGATAACTATCAGGTTAGTGGATGGGCAGAAACACGGTTGGTAAATGTTAAAGCCAGGTCTTATAGTTGTAGAAAATGGGAGCTTACATAATTTGACCCATAACGTGTCTCAAAAAACGTAAACCAATCAAACTCAAATTAGTTACAATTTTAGTCCAACTTTAAAACATCGTAGATATTGAGACGACACATATAATATAAGAATAATGTGCATTGTATGTGAATATTCGAACAAAACATTTGTTAAGTAATATATAATAATTAATGCTCATAGAAATATACATACACATACAAAAGTAAATGTTGTATGACTATACATATGATTTCATAAATTTATACTTTAAAAAGATCGGGTCCGGGTTGGAATTTGGGGATTAATGTTATCCTCATCCCGCCTCATACCCGGTTACGTAATTCCGGGATTACCGTACCCGGTCAAATCTAGAGTTCCCTATTCAAATCGGGTTCGGAGATCGAATAATTTTTTTGCCATCCCTACATATAACAACTTTAAACATGCACCAAACCCTTTATTGGCCCTTAGAGCATAAGGTATTAAGGTATCATGACAATGAGTTATACAGTCAGCGTCACATCAGCTTTAACATTTTAACCTTAACTAAAAAAAACACGCTTATCATAACTCAACCATAACATCACATTTTGAGGGTGAATATGTAAAATTTTAAGGGGCGAATATGTAATATTTTTTAATAGTTGTTGCTTAACGCAGCGTTAAGGTGGTAACTCACCCTTAACTCAATCCATTAACTCAACCCATTAACTCACATGCTCGGTATCAACACTCTCCCCTTAATGCGATTGAGTTAACATAACTCACAATTTGAGTTATGGTACCTCATACTCTTAGTCGTACATATGGTTAAGAGAATTTGGTACTACCTCCGTCCCATAATTTAAGTCCATTTTGACTTTTATAATCCAACTTTGACCTTAAATATTTTTGTGTGTATTATATAATACTTAATGCTAAATATATTAATTAATTGGGTTTTAAATGTATTTTTATATGATATAATTTTCATCAAGTATTATATAATAAAAACATAAATATTTATGGTCAAAGTTAGATTTAAAAAGTCAATACGAACTTAAATTTTGAGACGGAGGAGTATTTTCATTGGTCAATCTTTGCATTATATAAAACTAACAAAACCGTATACGGTTCTCCTGCAAGATTAAGGAGAGTAACAAACAAAATACTATACATACAAAAGCAAAAGAAATCGAACAAGATGTCAAGTACTCGTAAAGGCAACACCAATACGGCAACACGACATGTTTACAAGCTAACTTTTTTTCGCTTTGCGTCTATGTACTGGAACCACCCTTCTAGGCAATGAATCACTAGAGATCTTCAAATTCTTAATCTTACTCTCGGCAGAACCTCTTAAAACGACAACCTTTTCGACGTGTTTAACGTTGTCTTCCATGTTACGGTCCTTGTTAGCATGATCTAGAGGAAGTGATGATGGATGGTCTTTATGAATGGTGTCAAGGAAATCTGTTGGGAAGAAGTAAAACTGTTGAAGCCCAGCCATTGTTTTTTCAAAGACTTGAATTGTGTACGAAGTAAAGAAGAATGAATTAGTATGTAAATAATAGTAAAAGATTAAGATTTAGATGTGTATATATAGGAATCAATACATGTTTAGGATTTATTTTGGTGTGTCTTGTGCTTCACGCGCAAGTCAAAGGCTTGGAAACTTCTTTTTTGTGTATGTTTCCATGTTACAATTACACAATATATATTTGTTCAAAAAAATAAATAAATAAAATAAAAAAATTACACAATATATATTTTGGTCACCAACGATTTTTATGTATTTCTAGATGCTTCTTTAGAACAGAGATAAATATACGTTGTTTTGCAGAAAAGATAAATGCATGAACTAATTGATCCGGGTGAGCTTTCAGTTATCGATCGGCTCTAATGGTTTAATCTAACCGAACTTTTTGCCGGAGACTGATTTCTCGTGACCAGCCACATCTCAGTTTAACCACTTAAACCGGCTAGATTAATCCGTGTTTTAAAACATTACCAAATATATTATTTCTCGAATTAGCAATTTTTCTGTCATAGAAACCGAAAACAGAGGAATAAGATGACCCCTTAAAAATCATTCTTTTTAAAAATAAAAATAATATAAATATATAATAATAAAATGACCCCTTAAAAATCATTGTCCTTCTACAAAGAAACTAAATTAAAGTCAAGAAAGACCAACGGATTACAAGGTTATCTTGACTCCCATCACTTGGTTTTCTAGAATTTGCAATTTTTCGGTTTCGTTGCGTTTGGTCCTTTGTTGTTTCTAGAACTTATATTTAAATCAAAGTCAATTATACGAGTGTTTACTATTGATGAATGATATTGATGAATGATGACAAAAGCTATGCCAGCTTCAATCATACGAGTTTTTTTGTATGTATTTCTTATTAGACTACATTTTAGATCATTTGATTTGCTAGAAACACATGGTACAAACGTCACCGTACATGCATGTTGCTAGTTGTGTAGATGGTCATGAGTCACAAAATACAATATCTATCTGTTGAACCTAGAATAAGTTTAGAGTAAAATAAATCGTTGGTCCCTGAACTTTCCACAAAACATCGTCATGCACCTTAACTTTTTAAAAACGTCTCCGTGCGTCTCTTCCCAAGTTTTTTCAGGCCGATTGCGTCCCTTGACCCGTTTTCCGTCGGTCAACGCCGTTTTCTGCCGTTACATTTTGTTTTTAGCACAAGGGTAATATCGTCATTATGTATTACCGTGTATCTCGACTCCGTATTACTTACACATGTCATATCCCTCTTCCCGCCCCATAAACACATAGACGGCCTCTTTTATTCGTCACAAAACTTTTGTTACAATAATTATCAATTCACAAACCCTCATTGCATGTTATTGTGGAATTTTTGTTAATT
>LBNU01020750.1:156029-180492 GCA_014162995.1 Artemisia annua | reverse complement strand
AAACAAATCCTAATACAACAGTTAGGATAGGTGTGCAAACTGCGTTAGATCCATCAAGTCCAACGAGAGTTTTCAAGAGGATGTACGTTTGCTTAGGTGCTTTGAAGGAAGGATACAAAGCTTGTCAAAGAGAGTTGTTGGGATTAGATGGTGCTTTTATGAGGGGTCCTTTTCCTGGTCAGCTTCTTACAGCTGTTGGTATTGATAGCAACAACGGAATATACCCTTTAGCCTATGCTGTTGTTGAGGCTGAAAACAAAGATTCATGGATTTGGTTTCTTAATTGTCTAACGGATGATCTTGACTTGCAACCAAATTCACACTACACTTTTATCAGCGACAGACAAAAGGTGATGTTAATTTATAATTGATTACATTCGGTTATATAAATCATAATTGATTTGTTTAATAGTAATGGATTGATGTTACTGTTTCTGCAGGGTATAATTCCAGCTTTAGCAACAGTCTTTCCTAGTGCGGAACACAGATTCTGTTTGAGACACATCCATGAGAATATGAAATTGCAATGGAATTCTACAGAATACAAGTCACATTTGTGGAGATGTGCATCAGCAACAACTGTGGAACAATTTGAGGCAGCAATGCTTGCCTTCAAGAGTTTTAGCGAACCTGCACATGCTTGGTTAAGTAAGATACCACCAGCCCATTGGTCAAGGTCACATTTTTCAGGTAATAAACAAATCTGTGTTTATCAACAATGTTCAACATATTTTTATGTATTACTAAGACATGTACTATACACTTGTTAGGGAGATCTCATTCCGACGTGTTACTTAATAACATGTGTGAAGTGTTTAATGGGAAACTTCTGGGAGGTAGGCACCAATCCATCATTACTGCTTTAGAATATGTTAAATCATATTGTACGAAGAGAATAGTGAATGTTAGGGATACAATTGAAAAGTGTCCGGGACCATTTACACCAAAGGCAATGCGCATGTTAGACTTCAATAAGAAAGAGGCTCTTAAATACAGCGTTCTAGGGATTGAATGAGATAACTATCAGGTTAGTGGATGGGTAGAAACACGGTTGGTAAATGTTAAAGCCAGGTCTTATAGTTGTAGAAAATGGGAGCTTACAGGTATTCCATGCAAACATGCTATTGTAGCCAACAGGTATATGAGGTCCAATGGACTCGAAGTAGGAACTGTAGAATCATGGGTTCATCCTTGTTACTTGCTTAAGACATGGGCGAAAACATGCAGACACCACATCCAACCCATCAGGGGATTTCCTTGGTGGAAAAAATCAAATGTGCCTACAACCATTGTTCCACCTAAACATCATAAACCGTTGGGTAGGCCACGAAAGAAGAGAACTAGGGCTTTTACAGAAAATGATGATACTGATAAAGAAGGTAAGTTGTAAAAGTCAAATAGGAGTGTTGTTTGTGGAATTTGTGGCAATGCTGGACACAACAAGAAAACATGTCTTGGGCAAGGAGGTGTTACTGGAAGTCAAGCCAGTACACAAAAGTCTCAAAAAACAGGTTCATCCCAGCCAAAAGTTTCATCACAGAAGAAGAGAAAGGGTAAATGTAACAACTTTGAAGGAACTGCACAAGCCCATTCTTGTAATGCCGCCTAATTACGGTCAATGTGTCTCCTCAAGTAGAGGATCACCTCCTTTGCTCTTGGTGGCATTGGTGGATCGTACCATCCATTGAATGGACATGTGGATCCCTAAAAATTAATAAGCTAAAATCAACACTTTAACGCTTAAACTAGTAACTTGAACATAAACATATAATCAAAAACAGCCATTAATTAAACATTGATTAAAGTAAACGTGGCATTTTAACTTAATGCAACCCAACCATGAACGAACCTCCACCGGACAATCATAATAACGCCTTCTGGCGTTCACATTATTCCAACAGGTCCTTAGAACCGCCCGCCTGCCACATCCGCATCGCGCCATTGTTAAGATTTGATCGGAACTATTTAGGATAAGATTTGATGAGAGAGAGGAGATTTAGGGATGCGTAGTGAATAAGTTTCGCTTTTATTAACATTTAATTACTGTAGCTGCTACAAATGCCGAGATACACGATAATACGTAATGACGATATTACCCTTGTGCTAAAAACAAAATGTAACGGCAGAAAACGACGTTGACCGATGGAAAACGGGTCAAGGGACGCAATCGGCCTGAAAAAACTTGGGGAGGGACGCACGGAGACGTTTTTAAAAAGTTAAGGTGCATGGCGATGCTTTGTGGAAAGTTTAGGGACCAACGATGTATTTTACTCATAAGTTTATAACGTGTATTTTGGAAATGTTTAAGCAATTTCTTGCAAATGGTCTTAGCTTTGGTCCTCTAGAGTAATAGGTTGTCCTCCTGCGTCTCTAAGTTGAAATAAGACAAAACATTGTTTGCTCACCATGCATGTTGAATACTAGACCATGCTCCGGTGTGAGAGTAAGTATATGTTTGGTGCGATTTTAAATGTATTTGGAAATGTTTAAGCAATTTCTTTCAAATGGTCTTAGCTTGAGTCCTCTAGAGTAATAGGTAGTCCTCATGCATCCTTTAGCTAAAATAAGACAAAGCAACTGTATGCTCACCCCACATGTTGAATCCAAGACCAAGCTCCGGGTGTGTGTGTGTGTGTGAGAGAGAGAGAGAGAGAGAGAGAGAGTAAATAAGGAGCGAGTGTGTGTATATGTCGTTCAGAGGCATCCGAAGGACTTGATACCTAATCAAGAAACATCATAATATAATTTCAAATGATACATATAAATTAAAGAATTACAGTGTATGTACAGAAACCCTGATGGTCGGAACGTGTTAGAAAGCAAATCAACCTTTGTTTTAGACTTGAACTTTTTTTAAGGCAATAAACATGAATAAAAACAACCATAGCAAGAAGTTAAGGGAAAGAAACCACAATTACAAAGAGCATTTCGAGGGTTTCTAAACCACTCGATCCAAGTACAAAAAGGTTGTTTAAGCGTACTTGAGATCCAATTAAAATAGGAAAGCTTGAGGTCGTGTAGGATAAGCCCTTTACTCGGCATTTTAGACTTGAAGACTCACTCATTTCTAAAACGCCATAGAGTCCAAATAGTAGTTTGAACCACAACATCAAAGAGAGGGATGTAGGATGCCGGCATATTTAAGTGGTCCGGCAAGGTAATCATATCCGCAATGCAAGAGAAAACACGACCTATCAAGATTCCACCATTTAAATTTTCCAATGAACAATCAACTGCAACTATGCATTGGGTAAAGATATGAGCTTCGTTTTCAATAGCATGATCACATATGGGGCAATCAACCGAATATAAGTCGATACCTCTTATAGCTCTTGTTGGGATACGTTCATCCTTGACCTTCCAAGAAGCAATGTTAACCTTACTCGGGAAAAACTTATTTCATGTAGCAATATGATGAATGAACATATTCGTTTTAGACTTGTACCTAGTAGACCAATGACATGATGAATAGCGTAATCAAGCATCCATTCATCATAGTTTTTTCTTCTTACTCCATGTTGATGAAAATTGATTTTTTCCACAGTGATATGTAAACGAGCAACTATTTAGAAAGTATAAGTAAACAAGAGAAACCCTAATGGTCTATAACCCGTTTAAGTATTTGAGCCAACTAACGTATCATCCAATAAATTTCAACTTCTGGCATGCCTTTCGGTTTTAAATTCTTTCGTAAGTTGCGTCCTTACTGCAGTTTATGTGAATTGAAGCATGTTTGTAACAGAAGTTAGCAATGTTAATCTTAACTTGCATATATTCTTGCCCGCTTGCTTTTTCAGGTTGCAGCTAGACCAACTCAATTTACCATCTCCCATGGGGCATAAGAGCACAAGCATAATATTAGAGCGACTCATTTTACAAGTAATATGGGTTAGTATGTATCCGTTGGGCAATATACACAGAGTTCAGAGCTGTATTGATCCAAGTTAAATGCTATGCTTCTTTCCTCAATTCTTCACCAAAACTAAATCTTCAAATTAACCTTCATCTTATCTAATAACTAAATGGATGGTTGTGTACTTGTGTTCCCACTAGCTACAAAGGGAGTAATCTCCTTCCATTTAAAACGTCATACAATTTCTAGTGATAGTGTGATACTATATATGGACTTTGTTTCAAGCGTTCTTTGCAGCTCTGTACAATTCATATGGTGATAAGAAGTAGGTACGGAATCAGGACAAGCAGAACCAAATATGATTGGGTGCACAAAATTTTTTGTAAGTATATTAACTAAATAACAATGGAAACACATTTCGATAAACCGGGTGCATTTAAAAACAATTGATGTTTTTTCAAAAATTAACTCTACATCAGAAAAATCCATGGGTGTCCCGAGAAACCCCTTGGTTCCGTCCCTGATAAGAAGAGAATCCAAGTAACTTAACATTTCAGAACACTTTTAATCATGAAACTAAGCTATTTCACGTTTGAAAAATAAATGACCTTGTCATTAACATCTTGTTTAATATTACAAAATTCAGCAAAAGAAAAACACTATACAAAGTAAAACAAAACATCATTCTAGTTTCTGGACGGGAATTTATGGATCAACTTTCTTCTTCTGTTTCTGGACAGGAACCATCATTCTAGTTTTTGGCAAGGAATCACTAGAAATTTTTACCTTCTTGAGATTACGATTGACAGAATCTCGTAACGTAAACCTTGTTGCACGTAGTTCACCATCGTCAATATCTTTGACCTCAAGAGGAGGAGAAGACGAGTGATCTTTGTTAATAGTGTCAAGGAAATCTGTAGGGAAGAAGTAAAACTGTTGAAGCCCAGCCATTAATTTATTGATTGAAATGAAATTGGTGTGCCGAATATGTAAGTTTATGTGAATATTCAGATTGAGATGCATATAAATTTATAGGAGGTAATGTTTATAGTGTCTTGTGCTTCACGCGCAAGTCAAAGAATTCGAATAATTTTCTTGTTTAGGTCGCCTTTTATGTTTTGTTTCCATGTTACAATTTACACGCATCACATATTTTATCATACTCACGTTTTTGTTTTTCTAGGTACTTAATTATATTGATATAGTATACCCGACAATACCAATCAACATTTTCTTGTTGCATCTTGCATCCTATAGCCCATAATATAATTTTCAATTCTCCGTATAAAATTTGTAGAAAAGGGAATTTGTTACAACATCTAACATCGTAAACTTATAATTTAGGCAATATAATATCTCTGTAAAACAGCTAGATGTGCAATTATTCAATTTTGGAATGATGCAATTAACCCTTTTTTTTTTCCTTTACTTTTAATCTTTGTTTTACTAGTAGCATTTTATTGAGTTAGAAAACTTGGACATAAGAATTATCCCGCATAGACGAGAACTAAAACACGTATCCTAACGAACCAAGACAAGATAAATAAATATTGGAAGAAAACATGAGATTGTTGATTGTTGTATCATACGTTGTTCAAAAAAATAAAAATAAACAAATAAAAAATAATAATACGGAGTAATAATGTACTCACTCCGTCTCAATAATAATTATCTACCCTTTTTTAGGTTGTCTCAAGAAAATGCCGATTACTAAAGTAAAAGTTATAAATTGTATAAATTTAGCATATTACACTTAATTAAAGTTATTATGTAATTGTCTTTTTGTTGCTTTTGTAAAATTTAAAACGATAATAAATGTATTTTTTCTTTTTTTCGACAGATAATAATTTTAGAACGAATGGAGTAATAGAGAGTGTATGACTAACCCTACAAGAAAAAGAAAACCTTTTTATAACAGCAAGAAAAGTATATAAAGTCAAATAAGACCAACGAAATTAAATACAGTAGACTATTAGAAGGTTCTCTAATTCTTTCACACATAATTTCTAGAGTTTTCCGTTTCAAATTTAGGTCCTTGACTCCTTGTGCTTTCTAGACTTTATTTTTTTAAGTGAATGTGAATGACTCATAGCTAATTCATGATACGAGTGTTCCTACAGAGTACACAATACCGAACATCGTGAGTTTTTTTCCTACACAAAAGACGCAAGTGAATTTTGATTTTAGTAATAATAAAAATAAAGTATCCATTTGATTATTAGGAATAGATACAACGTAACTTTAACGACTTAAAGGGCATAAACTTTACAAGGTGTTGGTAAAATATTTGGATAGTACGTTGGGCCAGAAATAAGTCACCAATACACATTAGTTCATATGGCTAACTATTTTGGAGCCACAGTTTCGAACGCTTTGACAAGCAAAGAAACCTTTCTTTTCGATCGACTTGGAGCTAGTTCACCGACGACCTGCTGAAGAGCGTAATCAAGCTTCCATTCATCGTAGCTTTTCTTGTTACCGGTCGCTTGATGTCTCAATGACACATTTTCAGATTCTGGCTCAGATACTAAGGGAACATTTCCACGCTTATTGGGGTCGATTTTTTTTGCCTTCTCGAACTCTGTGATAAAACTTTTCAGAAGTTTAACTTTCTTTATGTAATTATTCCACCCGTTTGGTTTTCCATTTTCGGGAACTGGCTCTTTTTTGTCACCCCCTTGATTCTTTTTGGTTACCTTAACTTCTTGTTTCTTACTAGCCTGTTTATCTGTCGTTTGAGCTTGAGGATTTAAGCTCTTTTGGTCCTTTGAAGAACGACGCTTTAGGTATGCAAAGCGCTTAACCGGGGGCTCGTGATGATGATGGCCATTAAGAGAGCAATGTTGGTATCTACAAAGCTTTTCCACTGGAAGTACATCTTTGGATTCTTTTATGCCCACTTGAGTCTCGACCTGCTCATGGAACTTGGAGTCCTTTAGAATAGAAGAAGATGTAGCTCTTTTCGAATGGAGATCTTCAGGAGTAGGAGACTTCTTTGATTTAGAAGAGATGCTCTTGGTCCTCAAAATTTTTAGAGACCGAAGACTACCTGATTTTGCTAACTTTCGTGCGGGTTTCTGCAAGATATAAATTAGTAAATTCAAGTTAACAATATGAAATTTGTATGTCAGCTTCTAACAGTGATAACTTTCTATATAGATAGATTCAAGATGTCTGGTTTTCACCTTTTGTCTAAGAGCTTGTCTTTTAACGTTTATGTCTTGATTATAAAGGATTAATATCCGTGTTAGTATAACCTAAAATAATGTTTATGGACTTGCCTTTGAATGATCAGATGATGCATCAGCCGGAGAATCATCTTGTAAACTCGTGGATGGAGGAGACTGCGGTCTCCTCCTGGACAGCCTCAATCTCTCGAAGCCAGTTGGTTTCTTCAAATTCGACGTATCAAGGGTTTTCTTTTGCAAGATCCCTCCTTTCATGTCACTTCTATATAGATTAACCGAATATGTTGCACTAGATGGAGAAACAAGTGTACTTTGAGACCTTTTGATTTATTCAAGTTCTAAGTACGTATTGGGTTTTTATTCATAAATGGCGTGCTTAAATAAAATAAGACGGCTGAATTGATTAAGAGATTCTAGATTGATGAATTAATGTTTATGCAATATTCAAAGGGAATGCGTTGCATGTGGAAATTGACCTCGTCTTATCTTATTCATAATAGTTTGGTACATATTAAAAGAAGTTTATATTATTATTCAAGGGAATGGATCTAGTAAGAAGAAAAAATAAAATGAGAAGAGTGAGAAATGTTTCCAACCACACAATTCAAATAAGAGGGAGAAATTTAAAGGAGATGCATCTATTTTTGTAGGTGCATCTCAAATGTGTGGTTGTGGTTTCTTCTCATCCTTCTCATTTTAGTTTTTCTTCTCATTTGATCCTAACTCTATTATTCAATATATAACGTATAGTTATAAGGGGAAAACATGGCTACATTACAATGTCCCAATTGGCTACATTTCTTTTGAAAAAAAAGGTGAGGACAGGAGAAAAATATGTGTCAGGGACTTACCGCAGGGACTGAACTGTACATTATTAAAACTTTTTTTAAATAAAATTTAGCCAATTGGCTACATTTGTAATCTACTACCTATATAAAACAAGGTTTTGCAAAAAAATAGCCTCTCAAAATTCTTCAGATAATTACACGTGTAAAATCAGCTTCATCCAACGATTCTCCTTAATTTACAATGCAAACAATTAATCCGAAGCAAAAAAATGGGCGGAACTCCTTTTGCATCTCATTTCATTCATAGCCTCATCTCTTACACACACACACGTATTCTCTCAATATCCCCTAATCAAGAAACACTAATCAAAATCCTAATATTTTTTTTCATATTAATCATCAATCAGATCAAATAATCACACACAACATGTCAACATCCCTAAACCACAAACCCTAACTAAAAAACACAAAGTCATGCCGCCTAAATCATGCCTTCTGTTAAAAAATTTCCGGGGCTTATCGATTATCTCTATTGATGTTGGTGCGTTTTTCGGGACATTTTAATTCATTATATGTGATATGTTTCTTTGAATTAACCAATTTTGGAATTTTGAATTTTAGGGTTATGTGAATTGATGGTTACAACAATCATTATTTATGGGTATCATGGACGAACAACCAAAACAAATTTGGGGCTTATGAATTACCTCCAAGAATGGCCAGGTGGATCGATTATTGACGGAAAAATATTCCGGCCACCATGTTACTGAGGGTGTGATTAAATTTCGAACAATCAAATCAATTATAAATCAAGGTATTCACATAACAAAGATTTATGGTTTCAATTTTCAGTATGTGATTTGAATTTGATATGTGAATTATATTCTGTAATAGGTGTTTGATGAAGGTGTTTACCAAGTGTTTGATGAAATGTCTAAGAGACGAATATAAAGGTTTTAACGTTTTAAAGTCAAACTACGTCCGTGTGTCTGCAACGGAAGCATCTTGAGAGTTGATGATGAAACTGATGCTTCTCTAAAATTGTATGTTTTCTATGAGCTCTTTGAGTTGTTTTTAAAAGTTTGTAATAAGGTAGGATTTGGTCACTTATAGCTAATATATGAAGTTGTACATTCATATATTTTGCTCTTTGAGTTGTTTTTAGAAGTTTGTATGAATGTTAGTAGTTGACGTCTCTTTTATTTTCAGACCTCATGTCACACATCGCTTGCTAAAGTCACATCTATAATTGATGGATTAAAGAGATTGTAGAATGGAAAGCTAAAGCCATTGGAAGTTGCTTACCATTACAATTATTTTGCATCTGCCTTATTGGTGAGAGAATTACAATATGATTTTACTTTTGGTTTGTGATGTTCATTTCAAGGTTTTTTTTTTTTCTTTCATGATAATCTGTTAATTTCTTTGTACTTTTTGGTAGTTCATATTTTAAACCACCTGGAAGTGAAAATGAGTAAAAAAGTATTTACAATGCAACTTACCATACATTTTAATATTCACTATCAAAAGTTATGGTCAAAACAGTGGTTTAAAAAAGCTTGGTTGCAGGCGACCAAACATGACTCGAATACACACTAATGGTTCCAACTTCTGAATTTCTAACTTTAAATTTCATGATATGTTTCTATTGACAGTTATGCCTTTTCTTTTTTCTTTTTTTAATTAGACTTAAGAGACTTGGCTTCATAGTAAAGTAAGGATCGCGAAGGACATAGAATTGGTGTTTGTGGTAGCTGATGGGTTGCCCAATTTCAAGAATCAGATCATCTTATTAACTTGGGTTCTCTTAAATAGCCTTAAATTTCTCTTAAAAAGAAGATTAATTTATTTATCGAGAGTCTTCTCTACTGCCAACAATTTTCAATGGATAATGGCTGTTAGAAAAGTAACTGGTAAAGTTTGAAGTTAGTAATGTATGGCAATCTATCCGGCTGAGTGCATTTATAATGTGGCTAATTATGGGTCAACGCGTAAAAACACCAGGCAAAGTCAAGCCATGGGATGTAGCGGATTCAGTAAACATGGCTGATGTTCGGTGTTCACTATGCAAACAGGTACAAATTTATATGATCATTTATTTTTTTAATGCCTTTTCACCAATCAAGTTTGGTCAAGAGTTAAAAGAATCTACTTTTACCTAACATACATGATAATCTGATATGATATACATGATACAATACAGTATCAATATTGATACCATTATCCTATTGGAAATAACATAAGGAGTGTTCTTACTATACTAATACTTGGTCCAAAAGTGTATTATGTCTGACAATAAAGGAATAATAGCATCTTCAATAAAGGACATAGAATGGTAATGCAAAGAACCGAAGCCATATATGTAATAGTTCGTTTGAAGTTGCCTATTCTTTATTTCAGCTCATCAGCACGTGGTTAGGATGTTAGATAAATTGAAGCTTTCAAAGAAGATATTCGAAGAACATCAAGCTCTTTATGAACGGTTATCTCATGGCAAAGGACGAGAGCATCTATAGGTCTCATGTTGTCAATTCTAATAGTTTTTCTTGTGGCAATTATAAATGGGTGACTATTTGTATTGTAAAGCAAACGTTGTCTATAAAGAAGTCATTCATCAACTATAAGTCTTAGCTACTTTTTGGTTAAACAATCAAGGTTATTTAGTTTCTCTTCCGATGTTTTGCACATGACATTTTATCTTAACTTTTTGGTTTTTAATATTATATCAACTAACGTTATTTCTATCAACTATTTTACTACTTTTATAACGGACAAAATAAATTATAATGACAAATTTTGTTGCAATTTACAATTTTAATCTATTATCAAACCATTGTACTATTTATTTTTTTATCTTAAAAACAAAATTTTAAAACTAGCCGCCCATCGGGCGGGCCTTGAAGCTAGTGTAGCTATGTTTTCCCCTTATGGTAATTATAGTTTTAATTAATGTATATTAAATGTGTTTTACGGAAAAATAAATGTCTATTTAATATACCATAGCATGTGACTTGTAAACAGAATGATGTTCTTAAACGGGTTATAAAAGTTTTTCATAAAAGATTTTAGCTTCAACGTAATTAATGTTGAATCTGAATCAAAGCTCAAAATTTCGGCTTTGGTCATCAAGCCATCGACAAGGATCTTTTGTCGAAAGAAAAGCTTCTCTCTTGGCTTGATAAACGACATATTTCGGTCCAAAAGCTCTCGCAATGGGGATCTCATGTTGTTATCATTCAGTGTTGCAATGTAGAGGGTTCAGTCGTCTTTTCAAAGGTCCTTTGGATTTAGATGGATTTTTAAAGATCCAGCTTATGAGCGAGCTGACAGGCAAGTACTCACGTTTGATTTGGCTTGAAGTAAAAGGGATTCCTTATACTCCAAGTTTCAACATTAATATATATAGTAAATAGCATCAAATACGTTTAGTATTATTGGACTACTTGCTACTAATTTGTAATATGATAGTCCACCTATGTAACCTAATAATAATCAAACAAACTTAAGCCCAATAAATGGCACATATATTAACTAAGAAAAATACATCAGCAAAAAACTACAATGACTATTGTAAATAAATAAAAAAAAAATTAATTAAGTGTCATTAGCCTGTTATCCCAGGTTTACATTTGATCCGTTGAGCGAAAGCCCTTCCACACGGGACTCCCAGATCACTTTATAATACTCTATTCGTTAGGATTGACTAAAGTGCCATTACCCCAGTCTAAAGAAAAATTAAAAATCCCCTTTCAATGGTAGCTACGACAACGTACGAAAAATGACAAATATTCATAGCTTATTAAAATTTCGCCATACATAACAAACGACTCTCTCGATTTCACATTTCAGTATAGGTATATATATCCAAAACACATGGTATAAAACAATAGCATATATATTGTACGTAAACACAATAGAAAAATATTAACAGAAACTACGATGCCTGGCCGCAACGCGGCCCTCCCACACCTTTCTCGTTTCTAATATAGCAAAAGCTTGGGGGTAATGCTCTATATGTTGCTGAAGAACACTTCATAAGGCCCATTGTGCGAAGCCCATATTAGATTATAATTTTGGACCTACTTCCAACTTGTCAGTTGATGTCTAATGAGCCCATCCCTCTTCCTTTACCCAACCATATGCAGAAATGTAATGCGTGCTGCACTTCTGTTGATACCGAGTCCAAGCTTGGACCCGATGGCGACCTTTTTACTGATCCTACTTAATACCGGAGCTTAGCTGGTGCACTTCAGTATCTTACCTTCTCACGCCCGGATATCTCATATGCGGTTCAGCATGTGTGTCTCTATATGCATAACCCTCATGAACCACATTCCACTGCTTTTAAGCTTATATTACGCTATGTTCGTGGTATCCTTGATCATGGCCTTCAGCTGCATGTTTCCTCTACTACTCAGTGTATTGCTTACGCAGATGCTGATTGGGCAGGTTGCCCGGTGACTCGCCGCTCCACTTTAGGTTATTGTGTTTTTCTTGGTGACAATCTTTTATCTTGGTCTTCTAAGCGACAGGTGACGTTGTCTCAGTCGAATGCTGAGGCCGAATATTGTGGTGTTGCTAATGTGGTGGTTGAGACAGCTTGGATTCATAATCTACACCATGAGCTTCATCACCATTTGTCTACAGCTACTATTGTCTATTGTGATAATGTCAATGTAGTATATTTATCGACGAATCCTGTTCAACATCAACGTGCGAAACACATTGAGATCGACATTGTCACACCTCGCCAAGGCGGAAACGCGAGTGTGTAATTTCATGGATATCATCACAACACATGGTATCTAAATAGAGAAATGCTACAATGCACATAAATAGAGCAAGGTACAAACACGAAGTGTTGTAATAATACCCCAAGATAAAATAACCAAATCAAAATCCAAAGGTATCTTCAATAAATATGAAAGTACCAAATGAAAAGCATAATCGTATCACAAACAAATCCAACTATAATTAAATCCAAACATAAAATAAAGTCTTCATAATGCAATTAAGCCTCGCCTAATTGCTGCTCTCAACTTTGGCCTTAGAATGCTCACCTGAAAATGATGCTTAAAACGTCAACATAATGTTGGTGAGATTCATAGGTTTAAGACACACATACACTCTCAAGGAAACCAGTTCACTGTGATCATAAAATATAGCTTGACAAATAATTAAAGTTATCATGTAAGCTAACATGTAATCACACACAAACTAAGGCAACCAATGGGACGGAACGTGTCCCCCGCTCCAATGTTGGCATCAATTAGGTCGCATGCGCGAGCAACAGGATAAGGATTCTCCCAATTGAATCACGTATATGTATCCACACAATCTTGGCATCAACTAGGTCGCATGCGCGAGCAACAAGATAAACGTCCTCCCAATTGAATCACGTATAAACTCACAATCATATCATTACCACATAATCATCACACATAGCATTCACATGATAACATCATAAATCCAAGCTTTCAACCACACATAATCACAGTAACTCAAAACATTTATCACAAGCATCATTCCCATCCCAAGTTTAAAACAAAGTAAAAAAATATGGGACTATGAACTCACATCAACTTTGCAGCTTCCAACAAATAACAATCACAAATCTATACAACACAAATAAGTTCACGTTACATATGGTCAAGCTAAAAGCTATAACCCATGCAATACTCATATGATGGATGTCTAAGGTTCATATGACCCACCATGGATCTCCTAGACTCTATACCAAACACCACCAACCACTAATGCTCACTAAATCCCTTGCACTTATAATTTCAGAAAACACAGAATTTTGGGGTACCTTCACCCACATAACATAATAACAATTTAAGCTTAACAACTCACACCAAAAATTCACCATGGTCTCTCATAAGCATACAAGCTAATCCCAGAAGGCCATGGTCTAATAACACACACAAATACCCGTAAGAAAATCAAACTTGTCAACTATCCAGATTCGGATCTGAACGCACACAAAAAAGTTTTGATTAAAGAAAAATACTTCTACAACCTATTATCGCGAATCCTTTTCGTGGGAGTCTAAGATAACCTAAAACTCAACTTTCCCAGAAGGGCTAACCTAGATATCACTTTTTCAACCACAAATCACTATCAAACTTTTACCCAAATTCTGTCCCGGTTTAACAGCTTTAACACCTTATCTTGTAAAAATCAAAAGACTAACTTCCGGACCTTGAAATCAATCGTGTTCGGACTTTTTGGAATACTCTTTCTCTGAACTATAATTGAGATTTAAAATTCGTGATCTAACTCATATCCATCTATTAAATATCGTCGTATCGTTACAGCACTATATTTCTGTCCAAACCCTAACTCATTAACTAACGCGTTTTATGACCAAATCTCTTTACCAATCATCATAATATCATTAACCAATGATCATAACATGTTTAACATCATTATTTTACAGAAGTTTACAAACTCTAGATCAATTATAATTAATATTACATGAATTAATACAATAATTAAACAATTGAATGAATACGGGTATCAAAATTTATACCTTGTTCTTGATTTTAGCTTCAAAAATAAAAACCCTAAATTTTCTTCTTCTCCACCCTCTCTTGATCGACCCAAGACTAGGAAAAACGTTTTAGGGGTAGTTTTTGGTTTGTATTTATAATACCCTATGAATATTCTAGTTAATCTTTTAATTAGGAAGTGTATTTGGTATCAAATTTGGTTTCGCTTTTCCCCTAAAAACCCTCTAGGCCGATTTTATGTATATCCATACATAATTTTTATTTTTTTATTAAATTAAAATATTACACTCAAAACCTTATACTTTTTTATATTTTATGCGCTCACATAACGAGACCTAACGTCTTATGCGATAAACCTTCATTTTACAACCGGAAAAATAATCATTTTCAAAACAAAGTTTCCAAAAATAGATTTCCACACTCTTTATAAACACAACTCATAAAAACAATCTCCTCGTAACTTACTAACGTTCAAACACTTGAATGAAGACTTGTTACGCAAAAACCACGAAACACCAAAACTACACAAGTCATTTCTACACCACAAAGGCAATCAAAATAAACTTACCCAAAATCAATAGTCCTCAAATCATAACAACAACTTCTCACAAATAGGGATTTAGTGCCACATTCATACTTATCATAAATATATTATACATATCTCACACATATACCCCACATAAACACTTAATTCACACCAAACAAAGTCAAATGAATCGAGACTATTAGTCAAACCAATCTGCTAAAATCACGATTGTCACATCATCCCCCACTTACGGAAATCGCGTCCCGAGATTTAACAACTCGTCTCATCACTAACATCAAGAAAATTTATGGATATTAAAGCGGAATAAACCACACCATAAAACCATAAATCGTTAACCATTCTTATGCCGATGTGGGATTCTACCATGACATAAAAATCACAGAGAAAGAACCACCAAATATGAACCAACTAAATACCCGAATTCACACGATCGAAAACATCCCGATACTCCAACGATATATGAAAGTAAATACACTACCCTGATCAATAACACCAATGATCCAAACGACTTCTTACAGGTAAATGCAATATTTCCGCATCTAACTTCCACGATCTAAATCCAACTACAAACAATCTACCCACCAACCACATTAGCAAAAGAAATTCGGTTGCTTAAATCTTATCTGATCCTAACGTTCCCAAGTAAACTCAGGACCACGCTTCAAATCCCATCGTACCTTCACCAATGCAAACTTACCACGCTTTCACTCTTAACATCTCAATCCATAATCTCAACAAGTTCCACATCAAACTGAAAGGTTTTATCAACCTTAACCTCATCTAATGGCACATGCAAACTAGCATCCGCCAAACACTTCTTTAGATTAGATACGTGAAACGTATCATGCACACTACTTAACTCCTCCGGCAATTTCAACTGATATGCCACAAGTCCACTCCTTTCTGTAATCACGAACGATCCTACATATCTCGGTGCTAACTTGCCTTTCTTGTCAAAACGCACAATACCTTTCCAAAGAGACACTTTCAACATTACAAAATCACCAACATTAAACCCCAAAGGCTTACGGCGATTATCCGCATAACTCTTTTGACGATCTCTCGCTGCCTTAAGTCTTTCTTAAATCTGAAAACCTTATCCGTAATCTCTCGTTCCAGTTCAGGACTAATTAGTTGGCTTGTTCCAACCTTTACCCACAGAACAGGTGATCTACACTTCCTTCCATACACTATCTCAAACGTCCCATACTCAATACTAGAATATTAATTGTTGTTATAGGAAAACTCAGCCAAAGGCAAATGAGTATCCCAGCTTCCTCCAAAATCGATAGCACATGCNATCCGCATAACTCTTTTGACGATCTCTCGCTGCCTTAAGTCTTTCTTAAATCTGCAAACCTTATCCGTAATCTCTCGTTCCAGTTCAGGACTAATTAGTTGGCTTGTTCCAACCTTTACCCACAGAACAGGTGATCTACACTTCCTTCCATACACTATCTCAAACGGCACATACTCAATACTAGAATATTAATTGTTGTTATAGGAAAACTCAGCCAAAGGCAAATGAGTATCCCAGCTTCCTCCAAAATCGATAGCACATGCCCGAAGCAAATCCTCTAAAGTCTGTATCGTTCGCTCACTTTGCCCATCGGTCTGTGGATGGTAAGCAGTACTCATATACAACCGTGTATCCAAAGCCTTTTGCAACGATTGCCAGAACCGCGAAGTAAACCTACTATCACGATCCGAAATAATCGACACAGGTACAACATGCTTCGCCACAATCTCATTAATATAAATCCTGACAACCTTCTCCATCTTATAATCCTCACGAATGGCCAGAAAATGCGCAGACTTCATTAGTCTATCCACAATGACCCATATCGTATCATGCCCATTACTCGTTCGAGGCAACTTGGTAATAAAATCCATCGTTATATTATCCCACTTCCATTCAGGAATCGGTGGCTGTTGTAACAATCCAGAGGGTTTCTGATGTTCAGCCTTAACTTTCAAGCAAGTTAAACATTGACTAACATACTCAGCTATCTCCCTCTTCATTCCCGGCCACCAATAAGCATCTCTAAGATCATAGTACATTTTATCAGACCCTGGATGAATCGAGTATCTCGTCTTATGAGCCTCGTCCATGATCAACCTTCTCACATCCCCCACTAGCGGAACCCATATTCAATCTAAGAAATACAATCCACAATACTCCTTTCTTTCCATTTGTTGATCTAACCCACGCAGCATCTCAGCCATGGCGTTCTCATTCTTGAGAGCTTCCTCTTGCTCTGCCAATACCTTACTCGTAATTCCTGACTGCAACGTCATGCTCATAGCTCGCAGACGTTTAGGCTTAATCCTTTCCTTCCTACTCACGCATCAGCCACCACATTCGCTTTTTCCAGGTTGATAGTGAATCTCGCAATCATAGTCACTAAACAGTTCAATCCATCTTCTTTGCCGCATATTCAGCTCCTTCTGAGTAAAAATATGCTGACGACTCTTATGATCAGTGTAAACAATACTCTTCGTGCCATGCAAATAATGTCTCCAATTATTGAGAGCGTATACAACCGCACCAAGCTCTAGATCATGAGTGGTATAATTCTTCTCATGGATCTTGAGTTGTCGGGATGCATAGGCTATCACTTTCCCTCT
Source organism: Artemisia annua (assembly GCA_014162995.1). Classification (NCBI taxonomy): domain Eukaryota; kingdom Viridiplantae; phylum Streptophyta; class Magnoliopsida; order Asterales; family Asteraceae; genus Artemisia; species Artemisia annua. Next base: position 162,973 of record LBNU01020750.1, on the reverse strand, counting down.
CTGAATTAATACACATCCAACCTTGATTTGACGCACCACAATACACCACAAAATCATCTGGTCCATCAAGTAACGCCAGAACAGGTGCATTACATAAACTATCCTTTAATGACTGAAAAGCCATCTCTTACTCATCTCCTCAAACATACTTCTTATTCTTCTGAGTCAACATAGTGAGGGGCTTAGATATTTTCGAAAAATTCGCTATAAACCTTCTGAAGTACCCTGCTAATCCTAAGAGAGCATATCTCAGACGGCGTCGTAGGAGCCTTCCAATTCTTGACCGCTTCCACCTTACTAGGAACCATATGTACACCTTCACTATTCACCACACATCCAAGAAAATGTACCTCTTGTGTTAGGTCACCATATTGAAACATAACAATCATATAATCATTAACCAAGAAAGAAGAAGAAGAGACAAGAATTATGGAAGGAACTCAATGTGTGAAAATAATGAACTTGTATTGCATAAGAGAACCAACAAGCCTTAAGCAAGGCTTACACTTAGTATTTATAGGGGAGTCCAAGGGTTTCTAGATCATTCTTGCAATATTACATACTTGGCCCTTGGACTTCCACACAATGTGACATTACATCATAAACTTACTTAACATGAAAGATAAAATGTAAACATAATAAGTCTAATAAGCAAACCATGACAAATATAATGACCGACACTTTTCATAACGTGAAACGTGTTCCTAACATCTTGTAACCAAAACTCACATTTCGAGAACTTGACATACAACTTCTCATTCTCTAGCAAACCAAGTATCAACTTCAGATGTTCTCCATGCTCCTCCTTCATCTTAGAATAGATTAAGATATCGTCAATGAACACAATCACGAACTTATCCAAATTGGGTTGACACACACGATTCATCAAATCCATGACCGTGAACTCAAAATGTCCATAACGAGTCCTAAAAGCTGTCTTCGGAATATCCTCCTCATACACTCTTAACTGATGATAACCATAACGCAGATCTATCTTCGAGAAAATCGAGAATCTTGCATCTGGTCAAAGAGATCATCAATTCTAGGAAGAGGATACCGATTCTTAACCGTTAACTTGTTCAACTCCCGATAGTGAATACACATCCTGAACGAACCATCCTTCTTCTTAACAAACAACGCAGGTGCTCGGGGAATGACTAGGTAGAATAAACCCCTTGTACTCGTAGTACATCGCCATTCTCTAAAGGAATACGAACCACCTTTTCATGGCATATTACTTCAGCCTTATGCCTAGCCAACCAATTCATCCCTATCACCACATCAAAACTTCCATGTCCAAAAAGGTATCAAATCAACCATAAAAGAAATACCCTCTAAAACTATAGTACACCCACGAATAACTTTATCAACCTCTACTCCTCTACCACAAGCTATTTCAATCACAATAATCATCAAGCGAACTCATACCAGTGAACACTCACGCCAATACATTGCAACCCAAGCGAAGAACGTAAAGACTCATTCATACAACAGTCGAATTAAGATCATAAAAAAAATCGATACTATCAGATCGCAAAACATGTCACGAAAACCAATTGGTGTGTAAATGAGGGATTAAATATCCGCACCAACTTATCACGAACCAATTGTACTCGAAGAACAATGTAATATTCACTCGCAGAATAAATGCAAGGAATAACCAGAGAAACGAACCAGTATCCAACAGAAACGAATCCGATTGACCAACACCTATCACGACGTCGAATAGAAAGAATATGGCATCCGTACCATCAGGGTACGAATAGGGATGCCAACCAGAGAATTAGGTATACAAACGGATAATCTAGCAAACGAATCAACTTAAATATCACCACATTAGTACCAACCGATAATTGAGGTATCAATATATGATAGGTAGGATGAAATCTTACCAACTACACTTCAACGTATAACTATTGCCCAAACGGTTAAGAGAATACTTCTCTAACCATACAGCCATCATCAACATGATATCACATAACATCTACCACAACATATAACAACAAACATCAATCAATGAAATCATGGTCACAAGTCCACGTGTGTGATACCCTTATAATTATGTTCGCGACCATAGTTATAAGGCCCATTCCACACGCCTACTTACTTCCAAAACCATACATCTTAATGATAACACACATATATACCACATAGCACCTAATAGACATCACAATCCATGCTATCATACTTGCAAGTCCACTTGTGTTGTGACGCATGTATAATTATGTTGGCCACCATAATTATCTATGCCCCCTTTCACAAGTGTACTCCCTCCTATGACCGCACTTCATGCAAACAATCATCTCACATGGAACAATTCCAACAATCATGTAAACACTATAATCAAAATTACTCAGATAAGATCGATACAAAACTCAAGAGTAATTGTGCTCCAACATGGCTCCAGACGGACAACGACAATATAAGAATTTCAAATCATGACACAAAACATAAGACGTCGCACAATGGCTCATGCTCTACCCTAGCACTTGACCTTATCAATCAGTTGGGATTAAATCTACTAGTCGCCGTAGACTCTAGATCCGAGTCCACCTCATACTCTTCCTCTTCACTTATCCATCCATTCTTGGTTCCCTCGATCTGTGGTAGTGGATGACTAGCAAAGCCATCACTGAGATTTCTCTCTTCATCCTCCACACGATCTATAAACGCATGTACATCTCGGGGTCTAACCCAAACCACTCCCCCATCTTCTAGGAATTGGGGACACTTTCCAGGGTACTTAGTGGTGAAGCCTTCCTTATCGGCCACCTTCGTCTCGTACCTTTCTATCTCCTTTCCATCCACATTCTCTAAGGTTAACTTCTCTTCAATCGCACACGGAAGCATGCTAGCAGGAACTAGGATCCTTCTGTCGATCCGCTTCATCCTACCAACTCTCTTGCAACCCGTAGCGACAACGGTAGTCCAATGAAACTTGCTACGTGCAGGAGGTGCCATACTAAAAAAAACTAATAATAACAACATATACAAAACTAAATATCGAAAAACATCGGATGTCCGAAAACTCAAATAAACATCTCATATATTAGGAAAATAGACATGTAAGATACTATACTTACGCATAGGTCCTAAATGCAACTATATGAGGGACTCCTAGGTTATAGTCTAGGTTAAACCACATTATTCTCTATAACCAAGGCTCTGTTACCAATCTGTCACACCTCGCCAAGGCAGAAACGTGAGTGTGTAACTTCAAGGTACAAACACGAAGTGTTGTAACAATATCCCAAGATAAAATAACCAAATCAAAATCCAAATGTATCTTCAATAAATATGAAAGTACCAAATGAAAAGCATAATCGTATCACAAACAAACCCAACTATAATCAAATCCAAACATAAAATAAAGTCTTCATAATGCAACTAAGTCTCGCCTAATTGCTGCTCTCAACTTTGGCCTTAGAATGCTCACCTGAAAATGATGCTTAAAACGTCAACATAATGTTGGTGAGATTCATAGGTTTAAGACACACATACACTCTCAAGGCAACCAGTTCACTGTGATCATAAAATATAGCTGGACAAATAATTAAAGTTATCATATAAGCTAACATGTAATCACACACAAACTAAGGAAACCAATGGGACGGAACGTGTCCCCCGCTCCAATATTGGCATCAATTAGGTTGCATGCGCGAGCAACAGGATAAGCATCCTCCCAATTGAATCACGTATATATATCCACACAATCTTGGCATCAATTAGGTCGCATGCGCGAGCAACAGGATAAACGTCCTCCCAATTGAATCATGTATAAACTCACAATCATATCATTACCGCATAATCATCACACATAGCATTCACATGATAACATCATAAGTCCAAGCTTTCAACCACACATAATCACAGTAACTCAAAACATTTATCACAAGCATCATTCCCATCCCAAGTTTAAAACAAAGTAAAAAAAATATGGGACTATGAACTCACCTCAACTTTGCAGCTTCCAACAAATAACAATCACAAATCTATACAACACAAATAAGTTCACGTTACACATGGTCAAGCTAAAAGCTATAACCCATGCAATACTCATATGATGGATGTCTAAGGTTCATAAGACCCACCATGGATCTCCTAGACTCCATACCAAACACCATCAACCACTAATGCTCACTAAATCCCTTGCACTTATAATTTCAGAAAATGCAGAATTTTGAGGTACCTTCACCCACATAAAATAATAACAATTTAAGCTTAACAACTCACACCAAATATTCACCATGGTCTCTTATAAGCATACAAGCTAATCCCAGAAGGCCATGGTCTAATAACACACACAAATACCCATAAGAAAATCAAACTTGTCAACTATCCAGATTCGGATCTGAACGCACACCAAAATTTTTTGATTAAATAAAAATACTTCTACAACCTATTATCGCGAATCCTTTTCGTGGGAGTCTAAGATAACCTAAAACTCAACTTTCTCAAAAGGGCTAACCTAGATATCACTTTTTCAACCACAAATCACTATCAAACTTTTACCCAAATTCTGTCCTGGTTTAACAGCTTTAACACCTTATCTTGTAAAAATCAAAAGACTAACTTCCCGACCTCGAAATCAATCGTGGTCAGACTTTTTGGAAAGCTCTTTCTCTGAATTATAATTTAGATTCAAAATTCGTGATCTAACTCATCTCCATCTATTAAGGTTGTGTTTGGTACCCTCAGATTATAGGAGATTATGGGGGCTACAGCTTTTTTTTCACAAAATAATCTTTTGTCCAAAAAGTAGTATCGTTTGGCTGATCAACTTATGAAAGATTATAGTAAAAATAATCTCCAAAATTAAAAGCTATCCTAACCAACATTTTGAGAAGATTATGGAGATTAGTTTTGTATGATTACAATTATGCTCTTCTAAAAACCCAAGATCATTATAAATCCATAATAAAACCCTACTACTGTTTCATCTTTCACTGGTACATAACACATTCTACGGCAATCAATCAAGTTGTTGGAGGCAATTGGGTGGTGCTCGATAACTAGTCTCGGAATTCCATATTTTCTTTAACCTCTCACTTTAGGTAAGTTTGATGATTTATATTATTAGAATTGTGTTTTGATTGTAGATAGTTTTTTGGGACTGGTTATGATCATCTGCTATGACTTCTCGTATTTAATAACTTGTTTTGATTTTATGTGTTGCCAAGCATACCCTATATATACGTAATGTAATGCTGATAGGACTTATTGGATGTGGTTAATAGTAAAACCACTTGTTTTGATTTTATGTGTTGATGACCTTTTTGCATTTGTCCAGTAAGTTAAAGATAGCATGGTTAGTATTTAATATTTACTTATAGCATTTAAGAGTTATGACTGGCTATGGTTTTAATCGCTATATCCTTTATTTGTTGCACAATAGTGGTTTCTATCTGAATGTTGAACATGTACGTGAATGAGCACTTGAACATTGGTTTATTTTCTCATTCGTTTGGTCTTCTATGACCTGTAGGATACATGTAATGAATCTGCCCACATGAGTTGTTCATTTAAAGAGTCTATAGCTCTGCAAGTTTTGTTCTTGGTCATTTGATATTTCATTTGCTTCCTAGATCTGGAACTACATATTATACGCAGACACAGTAGTATCATGGTATAGTGGTCGAAGAGGGAAAACCTGGTCAAACATATCATACTATCATTATGTACATGCAATACGTACAGATGCAAAATGTATATATACATATGGCATATTGGTTTGAGGTTGGTTTGTTAACTGTTATGAAAATTTAGTCAAATAGACATCATGTACACTTTTGAAAGCAATATTACTCTCATTGCTAAAGCTTAATAACAATTTCATATCTCTCATGTTGTTAGATGGCCTCTAGTAATGATATTACAAAAGAAAATGTTAGTGCACAAAAAAATGATGATCCGAAGAAAAAGAAAATATATAAGTGGACGGATCAAACAATTCTAATCTTGTGTAGGATACTAAACAATTATCTCATGAATCATGGGCGAATCTCTCAATTCAACTGGAATGAAATTCAAGCCGAGTTCGAGAAAATTTCGAACACAAAGGTATATAGCTTTAGGGTTCTTAAGAATAAGTACGATGATCAGCGGAAAGACTACAACCTTTGGACTTCATTGAAAAATGGGGCAACTGGTTTAGGCTGGGATGCAAGTACGGGGACCTTGAATTGTTCGGATGAATGGTGGGAGAAAAAACAGACGGTAAATTTGTTTAACACGCTATATTATTCTTACCTTATTTTTAAAAATATTGTATTATTAAGAAATCTAATTAGTTAACTATCTATTGTGTAGGAAAATGACAAATTTAAAAGACTCCGAAAGAAACAACCTTCTTTAGAAATACAAGAGTGTTGGTACCAATTATTTGGGGATAAGGTTGCTGCAGGGGTAGAAGTTGTGGCACCCTCAATTAATCGAAGAACTTTTGTTGCATCGCCAATTAACCCAAGTACTTCTAATGACTCGTATCATGTCAATCTTGATGCTAAGGATGAGGATTTAGAGGCGGAGAATGGCTTAGAGGATCTAGAGGCGGAGAATGAAACCTTTTTTTTTCTAGTTTCATAGACGAGGTTGGAAGTGAAAATGTATCGACATCGAACCAAATTGGGGGCTCTAAACTAGCTAAAAAGAGTGCTAAAACTAGTACTAAACCTGCTCAAATGAAGCGTAGTGGGAGAGAGTCAGCTGGTACTGCAATGTTCAAAAAAATAATGACTAAACAAAATGCTACCCAACAGCGTGCTCTAGAGTTTTTAGAATTAGATACTACTAATGAAGTGAGTAAAACGAATGTTGATTCAGTAATAACTGTGATGAAACGCATGGTCGAGCAAAAACTACTACCAAAATATGGTGACTTGTGGTGCTTTGGAATGACTGTGCTTGAGGATCCTGTGAAAAGAGAGTTTTTTCTGAATTTTCCA
>LBNU01020750.1:99244-150781 GCA_014162995.1 Artemisia annua | reverse complement strand
TGCCTGCAGTTTTTGAATAAAAAGTAGAATTTTGTCTAGGCTTTATTATTCATGATCTTGTTTTGCGCTTTTGGATTTTGAAACTTTAGTTGTTTATCTTTCTGTGTGATTTTTGTTAATTTTTCATTTGCTTATCTTAGTGCTTAATTTTGCTTTTTCTTTTGCTTGTTTTTCAAAAAGGTGCCCTGCACCACAGTTAAACACCAAGGTTCATAAGCTCTTGTAGAGCTTATTAGTGGGACCCATTGTGTGTTTCTTGGCTTTTTGGGAAGCCAAGCAAGCCATCTTGCTTATTCAGTGCTTATCTTCCATTTTGCAACTTATTTGGTAGGGCTGCATGTGCTTTCTTTATTTACCCATTCTGCTTTTTATATCTAAGTACTTAGTTAAACATCACTTTTCACAAGCTTGTCATAAGCTCAATTGTGGACCCCACAATTTGAGCTTAAGCTTTTTGGAAAGCTAAGCAGCCAATCTTAAAAGTCATTGGCTTATTATGAGCTTTTTAGCTTATTACATAGGGCTTCTACTTGATTTCATTTTGTTCCATTTCACTGAGTTTATCATATACTCAGTGAATCAAGGTTTTTCATAAGCTTGTTATAAGCTCTCTTCTAGGTCCCACACTTAGAGTTTTGGCTTTTTGGAAAACCCCTCACCTCATCTCTCTTTCTCAGTCTTTGTTTTGAGTTTTTTAGCTTATTCTATAAGCTTAAATTAGAAATTGAATCCACATTCATAAATCAATCTCGGAATACATTTTAATTAAAGGGCACAGTTGTGAATATAAAAAACCCCAATTTTTTAAAAACAAAACCCTAAATTTTAAACGCATAATTAAACAATCAATTATTCACAATTGATTCCACAATCATAAACCAAACTCAGAATAAGTTTGAATTAAATGAAAAAGTTGTAAATTTGAAAAGCCCTAATTTTAAAGAAAAAAACCCTAAATTTTCAATGCCTAATTAAATGATCAATTCTTCACAATTGATTCAACTGAGTAAAAGTTTTAATTTACTTAAGCCGTTATAAATTTGAGTAACCAAAAATTTTGAGAGAAAAAAAAACGCCTAAATTAAAACGCCAACAAAAACGGAGTGTGTGTTGAGTTATGTGTGTGTGAGAGAAAAGCAAACTACTAAACTGATAAAAGTAAAACAAAAAATAAATAAATAATAAAAACATAACTAATAAATTAGATGAAACACTAAAATTATTCATTCCATTCATTCATTCATATTCAAAGTTACTACAACTTTTTCTTAATCCACTGATAATACCCAAAACACAAAAACTACCATAAGAAGATCACAACTAATATCTTCTATTCAACATCAGATAAACTTTCATCAAACTCCATGAGCTTCACATGGCGACCCTTCTCAATAATGCCATCACGAGTTTCACCAAGCAAAGCATCCAACATCTGAAGCCTATCAAGCAACCTAACATGGGTCTCTTCCAAACAACGGAGAGCATCAACAGCTTTATCATTGAAAGGACCACGAAAACGAGTCTCCCTAATGATGGCCTCAAGCTTCTCAGTCTTGCTGCGGAGTTGATTACGCTCTTCTCCAATTCTCATCAGAAAGCCATGCTCTTCAGGCAAATCACTGTTAAACAAAAACTTGAAACAAGTAGCCAAGTTAGAAGATCCACATGCTTCCATTAGTTCAGTAATGTTTGGTTCATTTCTGCTGGATGCATTCGAGTTCATAGAAGATGCCATAGAGAAAGTCAAAGAGATAAAAATGATAAGAAGAAGAGGAACAGATTTCATTAGAGATAAAATAGAATTACAATGTATAAATAAGGAATAAGAAAAACGTCAAAAGAATTTTAATAGTCTTTTCACAAACAAAAATTAAATAAAATAAATGATTGTATTAAAAAGAGTAATGGAAATGAATATATGTAACTGAAGTTATATGATTAAAATCAGTATTTCATCTTCCCATGCAGAATATATTTTCAAATGTAACAAAAATACCCTCAAACTTTACCTTTTAAATAAAAAAGCCCATCACTAACAAAATGCGGAATACTTACAACTGATAAACGTAAAAAAAATAGAAATATAAATTTCCAGAGAATAAAATTATTTACTAGAAATACTAATTTGTGCATCATTAAGGAGCCGGGATTTAAACTTGAGGGGAGTCGACTTTAATATATTCTAAATAATAATTACAAAAATCAACTCTGAAATGGTTATTCCTTCCATACTTGAGTTGTTACAAACTAGAAATATAAATTCAAAAAAACTCAGTTGAAAAACTTCTATAATTTGTGAATTAAAAAATTTGAGATATATAGTTTATTCCACTACATGAATAGATAATGTCAATATTGATATTAACAATTAAAATTATGTTAGATTTGGGGTTAACTAACGTTTCTTACGACCTACACGACTAACAAATATGAAAAAATCAAAACGCGCAATTAACAATTTGATTCAATTCCTGTGCGTAGCACGGGTTCTGAATGCCTCGTGTATATATAATAATGCCACATAAGTTGTATAAAAATAGTTACAAATCCTTTTAGTTTTATCTCATTTTATTGTACAATTAATTTCATTGAAAATTAACATTGAACTCTAACTAATATTAATAAATATCAATAAACTCAATTCTAAATAGCTAGCCAAATGAATATTAATTAACACACTATTAATAATTCCAAAAACCTTTGGACTCCACTATTATGTCTTAAACTTAATTTTTTTAATTTACAAATGGGTTCGAGCAAAAATTATGTACTTTTTCTTTTATATTCATTATTCAAGTTGCATGCTTGCATAAACTAATCACGCTAAAAAGTATCATTTAACTATTTAAATGTTGTTTTACATACATGCTCGTGCACATTTTCTTGAATCAATTCGCACATGTGAGCTACATCAACAGAAAACACACATAAATTACTTGTATATGAAAATGCATTAACATAATACGTATATCTATATATATTGCATTAGGTTAAATCATCAATTATTCTTGCAACCTTTTCAACTTCATCTCAATCCATAACCGACTTTTAATTATATGCTAATTACTAAATATCATGTGATCAATTCCGGCTAGCCTTGCACTTCCATCTCGATGTTGTATATACTTCACATTAAATGCACCGGTTTTGTTTTTCGATAAAAGTTTGAACTTTGGCTTATGTTTAAAACTCAACTTTTTTATTTGATATTATAATTTACAAACGGCTTTAAGTCAAAATTATGTATTTTTTCCTTTCTATTCGTTACTCAATGTGATATTTTTAATATGTCGTATTTTGCTATTATGGCAAACTCATTTAATGGGCGTAAATATTGGTTCATATAGAAAAAGAAAATACTTTGCGATGCGCGGACCTTCTTCTTTTTAATAATAATTCAATTGCAAACGATAAATTCATTCTAAAATTTCTCAAAGAGCATTCGAAAGGAACTACTTACATAAACGAATCACGCTAATATAAAAAGTATCATTTAACCATTTAAATGTTGCTTTACATACATGCTCGTGCACATTTTCTTGAATCAATTCGCACATGTGAGTTACATCAATAGAAAACGCACATAAATTACTTGTATATGAAAATGCAGTAACATAATACATATATCTATATATATGCTTATCTATAACAATCACCTAAATATGTAAGAAACAAAGAAAATAGTTGGTATCCCAGTCTTTGGTTCCATTTATCTGAGCATGCATTATCTTGTGTGATTTTCATGGTACCTACGTATGATAACTAAATTAAGAAAAAAAGAAGACCGAGTTAATTACAAAGATCTAAAAGATGTGTGAATTATCTCCAAAATGTTGCAAAAGAGAATTTACATACCGCTACTAACAATCAAAGATCTAAAAGATGTGTGAATCGTCTTCAAATGTACATAATAAATGTGATTTTGGCCGGTTTATATAGGCATGAATTAGATTAAATCATTAATTATTCTTGCAACCTTTCGCAACCCTTGCACTTCATCTAACCGACTTTTAATTCTATACAACTAAATGTCATGTGATAAATTCGGGCAACCCTTGCACTTCATCTCCTTTCATGATTGTATAGTTATTATGAGGCTGCATTGAATTCCGAGCATTAGCTATCTTGTACCCTATGCAATCTTGACCCCTATGCAATCTTGACGCCTCCACATTAAATTATAGGACTGAATCTTATACTATTACTAGCTTATAGACCCGTTGACACCGGGTAATTTTTTAGAGAGATAGAGAAAATGAGATGATAAGAAAAGTAAAACATAAACATGTTCGATTAATATATGAAAGAAAGAATGAGATAATCCGTCAATAATTGAATAAGCAATTGAGTTTGTTACAAATAAAGTAATAAACATCCACGCGTTGCCGTGTCCAAAATTGATTGTGTTGAATAGCAAATGATGTGTGTGACCGGTAATCAATTAAATACCCAATGGCTATGTCGTGCACACCTAATAGTCCATAGAAGATGTAAGTAAAAGCATGGTGTAAACCATGTCAGTTTTATAGTTGTACATACTTGTTGAACATTGATCATAAAACCTGCTTGCTTTTTACTCTTGAAATAGCAACGTACAATTGTCCATGTGTGAAAACAGGACGCGGCAAGTACAAAACAACTTTATAAAGCGATTGACCTTGGCATTTGTTCATGGTCATGGCAAATGAAACTGAGATAGGATATTGTTTCCTGACAATCATTTGAGTAGTTCATGTTCATTCCGTGAACACCTAAATAGGAGGGAGAGAAAAAAAAGAAGTTAAGCTGTTGATAAGAGTATATTTAAATTTTAAAAATGGTATAAAACATATAAAAGTGGTAAGTGCAGTTTGCGCATGTAATAGTGAAAAAAGACAAAATTGTCGTGTCATGTAGTCTACTAAATTTAAACACTTCACTTTAATATCTTACAAATAGATATGCTTTCAAAAAAAATGAGAAATAAAAATATTATGAGAAGAATGAGAAGTAACCACAACCACACATTTCATATGCAGCTACAATAAAAGATACAACTCCCATGAATTTCTCCGTATTCATTTGAAATGTGTGGCTAAAAGAATTTCCCATAGTTCTTATTATATTTTTTCTTCTCACTGGATCTCTTCCCAACTAACCATTTCTAAGTTTACAATCTAAATACTTTGGTGCCAAATTATCTAACAAAATATTTAGATTGTAAACTTAGATATGGTTCCCTCATGTTATTTTTATTGTTACACTTTTTAGCCTCTTTTGATGCACTTTGGTAATAGCAGTGTACATTACAAGATTTTGGCATTCGTTGTAAACTGTTTAATATATGAATTATTGTTATGTCGTTGAAGGATGAAAAATAAACCTTGTCCGAAATTTTTTTTAAACACTTATCACAAAACCCAATAAGGTGTCTCTTGGCCCATTCAGATAAATGCTATTTAAAAAAAATAATAAATAGATAAATAAATAAAGGTACTTTACATTCTTAATCATCAAATGTATTAAAAAACAAAACAAAAATCTCAACAAAAATGACGTAAGTGGACCGGAAGCATTAAAGTGAGACCCGTTTGCCAAAAGAAAAAGTATTCATGACTAAACTCCACATGTGCAAGAAGTTGTCGTTAGGTGAAGCTTGACAAAACTGATCCGTTCCATAAGACGATGCATCGCCAGGTTGGTTTATGGGATGCAATAAGGTAATAGAAAAGAAGAGTGTAAGCCAAAAGAATCACTACAAATGATGTCAACTCCTGTCAAAACTTGTGAAAAACAGGAGGCTTGTGTTACTTTTTCGGAAAACAAAAAGAAATAAAAAATTGCAAGAAGTGACCAAGCCGCCTATTGATCTCTTCATAATTTGTACATATTGAAGCAAGACTTAATTAAGTTTAGCTTGTAATAGATAATAGAAACTGTCCAATTAGAAACCAAGCAATCTATTTATGTCTTGATAAGTGTAACCTCTATACAATTGTTCAGTGAATAGTCTTACCATCCATGTGAAAGGCTGCAAAATCACAAAAACAAAATACATAGAACAAAGCCTTTAAAAGAGTGAGGTAGTGTGATCTTTAATATAAGCTACTATAGATGCATGGGTCACAACTCTAAACCGAAGAAACAAAAGCAAGCTAAGAATGACCATCCACTTTTATTATTGAACTCATTTTTTCATGTACTTGTCTTTTATGTCTAAATTGCAAGAAAACAAAACCAAGAATCATCTTAAGCAGCGATCTTTTTTGCATATGAACTATAAAAATAAGCAGTACAACTCTTGTTTCACTGAACACAAATTGAAGGTACAACTCTTTTTGATGGTCCTAAAATTTTTACATCATAAGAAGGCTATGGAAACTTACATATATCAGCTGAAACAACACAAGGAATTCCCACGGTTGAAAGTGCCCCCTTATTAGTCCACAAGGGAAGTAAAGATGCACTCCAGTTGTTTGCGTTGCTTTGTTTCTAACATAGCAGATGGATCTTGAGATTTGAATCGTTTTTCTTCACCTTTGTAATTAACCACAATCAGGGGTTGGTCAGCATGACCGGGAATGACCTCAAATGGCCAAGCATTATGTCACTTTAAACCAAAGGATCACTAAACCTTCTGCCAATTAATCGTTTTGCATCTGCATATATAGAAAGGGTTGTTGTTAGTACAGATCTCTAAAAATGTGAAATACATGAAAACTCACAAGCAAGCCATGGTAACAAAATCTTGATCAACATATTGTAATATTCGACATGACTACATGTCTACGTGTACAAATTTGGCTTAACAACATAAGTGTGCTAATCGAGTAACCATAGTTTACGTTATTGACTTCTTGGATAAATAATTCACATAAAACTCTCCCATATAAATTAATTCAAAACAGATTACATTCAAAGAAAACTTACCAAAAACTGTGTTGATAGGATTCATTAACACTTGATTCTTGGAAGCATCACCAACCAAACATTTAGTATCTTAAACGCTACATAAGACGATGTATTTCTGTTCCCAAGATCATTTGCTATGATCTCGACCCGATTATTTTGCCATACTCCTACACTCGATTATTTAAGTAACAAAGAAATGATGTATATAACTTGTGCAAGCGTGAACCAAGCAACAGCAACCAAGCCTACCAAAGAACCGTTCCAAGTGCAGCAGAAATAGGATAAAGAGATCAATAGTCTTAAGTGCTGACAACAAAACACAAATCAAGCGTTATCACAAAGTTGCTTTTGAGTTTTCAAGTACAGTAAAGACTTAGAGTGAAGTGAGTTCCGCACCATTTTACACATTTCCAATTTAGTTAAGAAAATATATTTTTTTACAGTTTTACCCATTAGAGATGATAGAAAAACAACTTCAATACTTAGTAAATGGATCAAAATAGATTGCGCTAAAAACATCCTAATTAGTATAGTTCATAACGATCCAAAATAGTGAGTCAAGTACCTCATTCTCTGTCCATTTAAGTAACAAAGAAATGATGTATATAACTTGTGCAAGCGTGAACCAAGCAACAGCAACCAAGCCCACCAAAGAACCGTTCCAAGTGCAACAACAATAATATAAAGAGACCAATAGTCTTAAGTGCTGGCAACAAAAAACAAATCAAGCGTTATCACAAAGTTGCTTTTGAGTTTTCAAGTACAGTAAAGACCGAAGTGAGTTCCGCACCATTTTACACATTTCCAATTTAGTTAAAAAAATATATTTTTTATGGTTTTTACCCATTAGAGATGATAGAAAAACAACTTCAATAATTAGTAAATGGATCAAAATAGATTGCGCTAAAAACATCCTAATTAGTATAGTTGATAACAATCCAAAATAGTGAGTCAAGTACCTGATTCTCTATCCATCTGTATATCATTGCCTTGGTCTATCCTGAATTAAAAAATATATATACATAGAATTAATAGACTGAAGTGGAGGATCGAAACTCAAGCAAAGCATATGCAATTTGGCAAACCTGAATACAAAGACCCGTTTGATCTGTGTCTTTTAGTTGAAGTGATGTAAACATCAGGAACAAATGCCGCAAGAAGCGCTGATAAGATTGTAACGTCATACTATTTCTCAGAACTGAAAAAAAGGAACCTGATGTCCCTCCTTTAAGCCGAAGAACACGAAAAGGACATAATTCCTTATTTTTTTATACGCCACTTAAGCTGTGCCGGTACAATTTGTTGCTGAAAACTTCTGCGTTGTCGCTTCTACATGCTTAGAGATCCCAAATGCCAAACAATGATTATGATGCCATCTGTAAAAAACACACAACGATCAAACATACGACCCTTCATCATGTGATCCAAAACATTAACAATAGATAGAATTGAAAAAAACGTACGTCCGTTAAATAAGCTTACACAAATTCCCCCTAAATTAAATACCTGCCAATACCTTTTGACAATCAACAATTAAGAACATCTAAGAAAGGCCATAAATTGTCATGAAATCCTCATCCAAATTCCTACAACCACAAACAAACAAAAAAAAAACTTACAAATTGTGCACAGTATGTGTTTGAGATCTCAGCCAAAAAATTTCTCCATCCAAATGAATCTAATATCAAACGCATGGACAGCTCAATTCCATACATTTGGGATTTAAATCAAAACCCTTCAAAAAACTAATAGATGCGAATACTTACTAACCGAATGATGTAATGTTTCGATTGAAACTGAATGGAGACTTTGAGATAGGGCATCGTACACCTGCATATCAAATTGAAAAAAGTATTAGAACAATTGAATCACACATATCAAAATTTATCGGCAGAAAATTAAATTGAAAAAACTAATAGAAACCTGTTACATATAAAACCTGCTACAAACAAATAAAAAACGTATTGTAATTCAATCACATGGTATGAAATTAACGCGTTGACATTGAATGCTATTTAAACAAACATTTCATCAAACACTTGGTAAGCATGAAAATGGACCAAAGATAATTTCATCAAACACTTGATGTGCAAGTTTAAACTTGACACTTAAAATTCAATTTTATCACCTTGAATTTGATAGCTTGTTGACATGATCTTCATTCGCCATGACCTACAGCTATAATCACAAAAGACAGAGGAATATAAAATCGTGGTCACAAATTACAAATGTAAACTATAAAAAAATTACATGACACATGAATTGAATGGAATTGAAACAAACATACCTAAAAAAGAAACTAAAACCAACCAAATCAGATCCAACCCAACAATATTATAAGTAATATCTATAAAAAAATTAAAACAGCCAAATCAGGCATATCAAAATCAATCGGAAGAAAATTAAATGGATTAAATAAAAAGAAAAGATACAAATTATGCAGAGAAGATGATTATGGTGTTGGAGAAGGCGGTTTCAAAGAGGAGCGTGTTAATGGTATTGAATGGTGTAGAACCGGAATGAAGAAACAATTATGGTGTTTAATAGTATTGAATACTTAACTAAAACACGTCAAGCAAATAATGTAGTGAAGAAGATTACAAAAATAAGTGGGAGCGTTTTTACTCAATGTGTTTAATAGGTTAGACGACAATTAAAACATTCCTATATAAAACATTTGACTATTGTAAAAAAATTGTGCAGTGGAGTGTTTGTACATTCTCGCTAAATAAGGCAATCCACATCACAACATTAAACCAATTTTTAATGCACTATGCTTAGAAGGGCTTGTACAAAAGCTTATTTTATTAGATAAAATAGATAATCCTTAAATATCTCTCATTATCTTGCTATACAACTTTAACCTAATATATTTAGGATGTATGTTTGTAAAACTTTCAGTTCCATAAAACTGGTGTAATAAAACAAGTGTAAAGAGTTGTTGTTTATTAAGAGCCTATCTGAATTTCAATATGAATCTCTATCTCAGACGTAAATGTTTTAATCTAAAATGAAATAATATTGTTTGTTTTTCAGTAAACAAATGTCTGAATGATATAAATATAAAACAATTTCATTTTAAGTTACATAAGTGTTTACAAACATTAAATAGCACAAGTGAGTCATAAAATTAACGAGACATGCAGAACCCGTGCTACGCACGGGCTAAGAATCTAATTGTTAATCGTGTATTCTTTCTGTATATTGGCGAGTGTATACTTAATTATTGTTTCGTATGTTGTATGAAATGTTTTAACTTTCTTGTATAAAAATTTAAAATTATTTGATGTTGTTTTGGTTTTGTGGTGTTGTATTTTATATATAGGCTTTTGGTTATTAAGCTGTGATGACTTTGTTTCTTTTGGCCTATTACTTATTTGCATGATAAAAAATTGGTTTTATTTCTTTTGGTCTATTACTTAGCCCTACAATACTTGTCCATTAGATGGTTTTTGCATGGTAATATGAAGCACACGGGGTCTATCTAATTGGTCATAATTTAATGTGCGTTAAATATTTTCTTTATTAAGTTTGTAAGTTAAAGTTTGTGTAATAATGTATATATAATAATGCCACATAAACTGTATAAAAATCGTTACCACTTTTAAATGTAAAAGTAATTGATCGATATATTGAGAGTAGCTTAAATGCAAAGATGATTGCTATTCTTCTTCCATGTAACATCTACAATCAATAAGTGCCTCAATGAATACGTGAACACTTCGTATGCCTCTCAATAAACACACTTGCACTTCGCAAGTAATTGATAAATAAATTGAGAGTAGCTTAATTGCAAAGATGATTGCTATTGTTCTTTCATACTTTATTGCATGGTTATGATTCATTGTATTAGAAGTTTCTCTTAGGTGTTAAAATCACTTTAAAAGCACCCTCCAAATACCCTCTAAATCAGCATAAACACAAATGACATTGTCCTTTAATGATTCCAAAAACAAATAACAAAACTAAATTTTTTTGTTCGACTTTTTAATTTTCTTGAAAAAGTGATTGAGTATAAAAAATTATTGCCTAACAATGACATGGCGTATATGCTTATAACGTGGAAGTTTATTATACGATGAACATTCATTCATACTTTTTTATTTAATAGAGTTTGAATTTTATATTTTAGCATGATCATGATGATAAAAAGGTTAAAAAATATAACTTTCACATCATGAGATTACAAAATTAAAGCTCAGGTTAATTAATCCTCCAACAATTCAGTATATACATATATGGATATCAAAGAGTCAAAAAGATTAAACGCAACAAATATTAACATTCAAATCCATCAAACTATTGAGTGTCGACAATGAATATCAAGTAAAAATTTGAATGATAATGAGACTGTTAGAGGATGATTCAGCTTGCATATATTGCTAACCTACCGAAACACTAAAGCACCGAACAGCCAACAAGTTTACCCTCGATGAATTATCTTTGTATTCCATTGGTTGAGCATGATTTCGACACTCCTAAGCTCGAAGACGATGTTGTTGGCGATCTTTCTTGTGAGGGAAAGGCTTTGCCGATAACATAATTGGTTTCGTCGGTAGTGATCGGTCTCTTGTTTGAATCTTTTCTTCTTTCTCCAAGTGGACTTTAAGTTTCTCTTCTCATATTTTTGTTGTGCAACTCGGAGTGAGTTAGTTGTTTTGCTTTTTCCTCTCGTTTTATTCTTAATTCTTTTTTTTGCCTTCATGCATTCCCTGAATTTTGAAAATTCGATAAGTACATATTAAACAATAGAACTTTAAACTTGTTCCCACACGAATACTTTTTTTAAGAAAACGAAAATGAATGAAGTTTAAGTTGGACCCCCCCTCATGCATTGAGGGGGTCAAAATAAAAATCAAATACATTTTACGTGTATAAACTATATTTTGTAAAAGGGGAAAAAAAAAGACATACGGTTGTTGGTGGAAGATATCATCTCCTATACCATCTTCTCGTGCCCAAACCATCATGCCAAAAACAACACCATATAAGATTACAACAAATCAATCATTAACAATACAATCACAAACAAAACGCCATATTGTCAGCATATTTGCCAACTTCATTAATCCATTTTGGAGCTGCTCATTTATACACGACAACAACCAAAAACTAAACGTTAGTAGTCATGCATCACATTACCAAAAGAAACAATTCAAATAAATAATATACATCCAGCAACCATTTTTCGAGATAACCTTCGTTCATCAACGACTCTCATGCCACACCACGGATGGACTAAAATGGAGTGTTGGTTGAACGTGGTGTCGGCGGGCGGAAAACAGGTTGATGTTGATCGGTTCCGGTGTGGATGGTGCGGTGAACTTAATTTGTTGTGGGTTGCGTAAATTGGTGTAATTTATACTCCAAAAGAAGTAGTTGAAAGAGCTTGCCAATTAATTTTTCCTATTAAAGATCAAGTAATGTACTCGAATTAATTAAAATAGATCTATCAAAATCCTGATACTCCAATGTAACCTTACAACTCAATTAAGTAGAAACCTAAAGTCATGAAAACATTTTCCTCTCCCTCATGGAGAACATGGACGTGGCAAATTAATCCTTGAACCAAGATTCCGCAAATAGGCAATTTTTCACTCTAGAAAACCTGATGTATCACATGGCTCCTCAAAAAAATTGGTTGTCATTAATACCCCCCTTAAAATTTGTTAGACTCAATCTTATATGTTTATAGATACAAACCTAGACATGGAAATAAAACGTGTTAAAACAAAAACATTCGGAGGACATATGTGTCGGAATTATGATCTCGTAAAAGTAGTCATATATTGTTTGATATGTTATACTCTCATGTTGTAAAACATCTACAAAAAATAGTTTCAAAGAAAAAAAAATGTGAAATTTGTGCTCGCAATGAGCGCTATGACAGCAATTTGGATTTCAAAAAATAGCTATAAATTATTATTGTTTAAAAGTCGTCAGCCTCATATTATCATCTTTTAATATTTTTTATTTAGCAAAAAAATTCTCTCTTTAAAGGTAGTACCGTATTACAATACTAAAAAAAAAATCGAAAAAATCTATAATGTACAATGAAAAAAGAACCAAAGAAAAATTAAATAGGTTAAAGAAGAATTATGATTAAAATTAAAAAAAAAAAAAAAAAAAAAAAAAAAAAAAAAAAAAAAAAAAAAAAAAAAAAAAAAAAAAAAAAAAAAAATTAAACAACATTAGCAGATAGTAAGACATCTTTTACACGGCTCCACATCTTGTTGGGTAAAAGATTTAAGCCTCTTACAGCTTTTAAACAAGGAAAAAAAAAAAGAAAAAAAGAAAAAACATTTAATGACCATAATATATGACCACGTATGAATAAATTCGATTAATAAATTGTTAAGATGTATTAAATAAAAAGTTTGTCTAACCAATGCCTTGAGGGCATTGGTTTAAATAATTATATATGGAAATTTTATGCATACTAAATTAAAAATCTCAATTAATTAAAGTAGTTTAGAAGTTTCATAAATGTGTATTAAATACATTTTTAATTTAAAAAAGAAGTTCAAGATAAATTAATGCAAACTAACGGATGCCTTCATTTGTTAGACAATCCTTTATTAAAAAAAACAAATACCACGTAAGTTAACTGAAACATCAAGTGTGAGCGTAAAGTGTAAACACACTATTTGACCAAGTTAATAATATATATCCTTGGGTACTTCGACTATTGGGAAGAACAAATGGAGAGCTTCTAATAACAAAGCTCGCAATAAATGCGACAAATATAAAAACACGAAATACGTGTGACTCTGTGAGGTTAGGTAGGTTTTAAAATATAATAAAACGAGACTTGATAAAGTTCTATGAAATACTACGGGTATCTTTGTTTGTTATGCGGGTTTAAGTTTCTATAAGGCCCAGCCCCTTTAAAAACTTTAGACCGAAAATTTTGAATAATAAATTACTTATTTACCCACAAAAATATATTTAACATATACAAAAACTCATTTAATTATGTCATTTTTAGTAACTTTGCAATAATAAGTTTAAGCTTAAGCTAATTTGCCAAACAAGTTTATAAAAATACAAATTTTAAAGCTTATAATATAAGTCCTAGCCTCAGCCCCAACCCCTTTCGCCAAACATATCTATATACTCCATTAATAATACAACTTTAAATCATATGCAGTTGTTTCGTAGTAATTTCAAAATCTAATAAGCTGATGTGCTTTTTAGATTTTAAAATCTTCAAATAGCTTGTAAGCGCTTTAAATAAGCCTAAGCCAATACCCTTTTATTGGCCTATGACCTTATAAACTTGAGTGTGTCATGTCACTCTTTGATTTGATCATAACCACAAATGATGCATGTGTCTGTATAGTCGATTTGGTGTTTTATTGATACGACCCGGTTAAATAAGTATCGTTAACTTTTCACCTTTTTTAGCGTTGTACTAGCTCCGTAAGAATTAAGGAGAAGAAGAGATAATTATTTGGCAAAAACGTGATTGATTACCTTTCATTAAAGACAGGAATCCTTAAATACTAGTTATGTTGGATAACTCACACAAACACAAGATTTATCCTAAAACATAACAAATACTCATCCTAAACACATATTTTAAACAATTGATAAATATGATTGTTATCTCAAACCATCACGAAGTCCCTGTGCATATCCACAGACATATCATTTACCATATCGCCTGAACTTATATTTGTAAAATCCATTTACTAAAAAAAAGAAAAAATCTAATAAGCTACGAGTTTACTAGTAACTAATTATGGAGCAATTTGTTTAAGAGAGCTTTGTGCATGGAAGTGTTAATAAATGTTATTGGGTTGTCACCTCAACAAACACCCAATAAAATCACAATAACTAAAACACCACCTCCGACAATAATTGTTTATTGTTGTATGTGAATCACATGACATACTACTAAAAATATCAACTCACTCAGAATAGAAAAAAGAAAAGAAACCAATGACGGTAGTTAATTGCTCAGCGAAGAGGACCAATAACACCAACCATGATGCCCTATAAAATGCTATTGTGGTGTCATTGGCAAAAAATTCTCAATAGTTGTTATTCGACCCTTTACACTGTGCACTCTAAGCATGGCGTATACGTATGTGGCAAACATTTTGTTACCATCAATCTTGCAAAGTTGCAAGAAAAAATGAAAGTGAAATTTACTATTATGCATTTGTGTGACTAACATGATTTGTGAGATCGATGTTTAATCGAGTTTTTGGTTGGACGCACGTCAGCCACGTAGAAGTGTGACACGAAAGTAGAATTTTGGTTGTACAAAATTCTCGATTCTTTTGGTAATGTGGAAAAAGTTAACTTTCTATAGGGAGTGTTTGAATCGGTGATTCTTTTGCTAATCTTATCTTCACTTCATATAAAAGAAAAACACATATATTTAAAAGAAAATATGAAATTACTAACTTTATTCATTATTTTTCTCTGAGCGTTGCTAAAACCTACTACAATATCTTCATACTAATACTTCTACACAAACAACAATATTATATACGTGTGTATATATATATATATATATATATATATATATATATATATATATATATATATATATATATATATATATATATATATATATATATATATATATATATATATATATATATATATATCTTTTTCCACTCATTATCTCGCTGCATTCAAGCTGACACTTGTCAGGATCCTATGAGTAGAAGGATAAGTAAGAACAATTTGTAAGAGGGAATAGCAGTTTTTTTTCTTTAAGTATTATATTTTTGTTCCATAACTACTTATAAGTTACATGTTTGACCCAATAAATAATATTCATTTACTTCATAAACGAAACACTCGACTACAATTATAAAACTTTAATTGTTTGAGGCTTTGAAATTTTGACGCTATGCGTTCATACTTGCATAGGTTTTTTTTTTAAAAAAAAAAAAAAAAAAAGGAAAAAAAAAGTCCATTGTACGCTAGAGGGGCTGTTTTATACTTGTAATTGTTGCCTTGTTGGGTCACTTAAATAAGGGCTTTGAGAACTCGATGGTTAACATATATTCTGTATTTCTGGCCCATCATTATTTTCTTCCTAAAACATCTTTTTGAGCATCTTGAGATTATATTTATAGCACGCTGTTAAAAAACTCAGTCTCAAACTACTCGAGATATTTCAAAGTTCTTAGCACTACTTTTCAACAAAGAGACAATGAACACACTATTTCATTTCGAGCACTCCATCGTGATGATCAAATTCTTCTCAATGCTTCTACGTACAGTAAGCTTGCATAATTGGTGTCTCCATGTTTAAAGTAGCAGTTTTTATTTTGATTTCATATTTTGGCTGTATATTTGGTCTTTCATAAATGCCACACAAGTTGAAACCACGTGAAACATGTTGAATATCATTAAAGGCTTATATATTTTCAAAGCATATGCTTCTCAATACTATCTAGCTTTCTCTTACTGATCTTGTGTGTGGTTGTTTTTCTAGGCAAATATTTGTTAGTCGATATATTCACATAGAGTCCGAGTCCATGTAATATTTGTATGGGCTAAGGCCCGAGGTCTAGAATGTTCTTTGTAGTGGTATTTATATACCGGTTGATATCATTAATAAACATACGATTCACATAATCTCCTACATGGTATCACAGCCATTCGATCCATCACAAAAACCCTAATTGTTTCTTTTTATTTTCCAGTTCTCTTTTAGTCAATCGTTGGCTTACGTTTGATAGCCAGTTGACAGTTGGTAGTTGCTTCTCGTCGATCGTTGGTTGCTGTTTGATAACCAGTTGACGTTGTTGCTTTGTTCTTGTCGATTGTTGGTTTTTTCTTTGATAACCAGTCGACTCGTTTTTTTTGTTTGTTGGTCGTACAGTTTCATTCACTAAATAAAACCCTACACCTTGCCACTGTTACATTCATTATCCACTAAACCAAGCCCTAACCCTACTTCATCCGTTACTGTTACATTCAATCCTTCCATCCAAACCCTAGTTTTTTTTTCGAGCCTCACCATGACAGGATCTACTCCACCACCACCGGTTATTCTCCTATCTGACAAACTCATGACCATCAACAATCTTCCCACCCTTTGTCCGGTCAAGTTGGATGTTGAGGAGATGAATTACTCATCATGGACTTATTTTCTCAAACATTTGTGCAAAGGGTACTCTATTTTGGACCACCTCCTGGGCAAGTCTTCCGATGATGCAACATCCAGTGCTCCCCCTTCACCTCCCGATGCCGAATGGTTGAAAATTGACACCATTGTCCTTTCTTGGATTTTCATCACTTTGTCTCCAACGCTTCAACAACGTCTTGTTAATGAGGATCCTCAAACGGCCAAGGAAGCATGGGACATGCTTGCTTCAATCTTCAATGACAATAAGCGTTCCCGCTCTATTACATTGAAGGCCGAACTACGTGCTATAAAACTTGGGGATCTAAGTATTGATGCTTATTTTCGGAAGATTGAGAACATGACTACTATCTTATCTAGTTTGGGTTCTCCAATTAGCAACGATGATATTGTTACTTTTGCTTTGGAAGGATTACCCGCGAAGTATGAAAGTGTCTCTACTATCATTGCTCATCGCGAGGTTTTTCCGGACCTTAAAACGGTCCGTTCTATGCTCACCACGGAAGAGATGCGGTTAAAGTCTCGTTCTCATGATGCTCTTGTTGAATCTACCTATTCCTCCCCTATGGTGTTAATGGCTAACTCAAATTCCAACACGAGGCGTTCTACTTCCCTTAATGAAAAGGTTAACAAACCATGTTTCCTTTTTGCTCAAGGGTTTTGTCGGTTTGGTGTACATTGCAAGTTTCTTCATGATGGCATACATGGTAATCCGTCCACCAAACCCTCTACTGTTTCTACAACATCATGCAACAATTTGTCACACAATGAATTCCTAACTCTACAAAACCTTTTGGCTAAGATGGGACAAAGTAGTATTAACGGGACTGCTCTCAAGTCTCCTAGTGCTTCTAATACTTTGTCAAAACCCACAGGTACTACACCTCTTGCTTGTTATGCTGCCCCACCTGGCTTTAATTATCCTCAGGCCCACGTTACACCAGCCCAGCACTTCCCCTCACCGGCCCATTCCCCTTTTCAGCCCAATGTTCATGTTAATTATGGGGAGGGTCCATTGTATGGGGGGTTCCCTGCACATCCAACGGGGGTTCATTCTATCCAAGAGGGGTTCACCCTTCACAAGGGGGTTCGTTATTGATGGCAGGTTCACAACAGCAGGTTCACAGCTCGCATGGGGGTTCTTATCCGACTGTGGGTTCAACAGCACTTATGCCAGGGGTTCACACTGCACCAGGGGCTCAATTTGTAGCTGCAGGTTCAACAGTGGGGCCACAACAGCAGGGGGGTTCTTTTGTGGCTGGTCAACAGCCTGGTCAGGAAACACTTTTACCCGCTGCGTTTACTACTGATACTCTTCAGGAACCTAACCCTGGTAACTGGAATATGGATACAGGTGCGTCATCTCATCTTAATGATTCGGTTATGTGTCTTAGTGATGTTTTTAATTCGTGCATTTACCCGTCTGTCGCGGTTGGTGACGGGGCATTCTATTCCCGTTATCAACTCTGGCCATAGCATTTTGCCTACTCATACTCGTCCTCTTCATTTAAATAATGTGTTAATTACTCCTAATATTGTTAAGAATTGATTTCTGTTCGTCAATTTGTTCGTGATAATTATTGTACAGTAGAGTTTGACCCTTTTGGTTTTTCTATTAAGGAGTTTCAAACGCGTGAGGTGCTGCTCCGCTGTGATAGCAATGGTGATCTTTATCCAGTTACTCAACCTTCCACCATTCCGCATGCTTTTCTAGCAAGTCAGTATACGTGACATCACTTGGACATCCAGGAAGTGAAGTGCTACGTCGTGTCCTTTTAAGTAGTTCTATTTCATGTAATAAAGAGAAGTCTCCCATTCTTTGTCATGCTTGTCAGCTTGGCATACACGTGAAACTTTCATTTGTCAGTTCTAATAGTTTGGTTCATTCGTCATTTGAAATTGTACACTCGGACTTGTGGACTTCCCCAATTCCGAGTCTTTCTGGTTTCAAATATTATGTCTTGTTTTTGGATCATTATTCTCAGTTTGTTTGGGTTTATCCTTTGATTAATAAATCTGATGTTTTGTCTAAATTTGCTTTGTTTCGTAGCTTTGTTCGTACTCAATATAAGTGTGACATTAAGTCTTTTCAGTGTGACCATGGTGGGGAATTTGATAACCAAGCCTTTCATAAGCTCTTTTCAGATAATGAGATTCAATTTAGATTTTCTTGTCCTCGCACCTCTCAACAAAACGGGAAATCCGAAAGGATGATTAGAACTATCAATAACCTTATCCGTACCTTGTTATTTCAAGCACATCTTCCTCCTAATTATTGGACTGAGGCTCTTAATATGGCTGTTTATCTTTTAAATATATTATCCTCACGTGCCATTGACAATGAAGTCCCATTTACTCGCCTTTTTGATTTAAAACTTGACTATAGTCTTTTGCGTACCTTTGGGTGTCTTTGTTATCCTCACATTGATACTAATAACAAACTTGGTGCACGGGCCAATCCTTCACTTTTCTTAGGTAATGCCACTAATCATCGTGGTTATCGTTGTTTAGATTTAAACACCAATAAAATTATTCTTTCACGACATGTTACCTTTGATGAGACTGTTTTCCCATTTGCCACAAAGACATCACCTACCACCACTCCCACTGCCAGTTCTTCTTATGAATTTTTGGATGAGTCATCTAATGTCATTTCTAATATTCTAAGATTATCTCCCACCACTACACCTACTGCTCCTACACCTGATGCACCTGTTGAGCCTCCTAGTCCATCTCCCGCACCTACACCAACTCCACAAACACCACAACTGCCACAAACGCCAGTTGTTTCTCATGAATCCCCTCCTCCTCTAATTCAACAGCCCACCGGTTCGATTCACCCTATGGTCACACGTGCTCGTGTCGGGATTACTCGTCCCAATCCTCGTTATGCTGGTCATGTGTCTACGATTTCTCCTTTACCTCGGTCTCCTAGTGATGCTTTTCGTGATCCGAATTGGCAAAATGCTATGTGTGATGAGCACGATGCACTTATTAAAAACAAAACTTGGACTCTTGTACCAAAACCCCCGGATGCGAATATTATTCGCAGTATGTGGTTGTTTCGTCACAAGTATTTAGCAGATGGGACTCTTAGTCGCTACAAGGCTCGTCTTGTTACGAATGGTAGTAATCAGATAGAGGGTGTTGATGTTGATGAGACGTTTAGTCCGGTTGTCAAACCCGGTACTATTCAGACAGTTCTTAGTTTAGCTATTTCTCGACATTGGCCGGTTCATCAGCTGGATATCAAGAATGCTTTTTTACATGGGGATTTGGCTGAAACAGTTTATATGTACCAGCCACCTGGATTTCGTGATCCTGTTCATCGTGATTATGTATGTTTATTGCAGCGTTCGCTGTATGGTCTTAAGTAGGCTCCTCGGGCGCAATTGGTCCAAAAGAAGAATGGGCTTGAAGCCGGGTGGGCCTTGGACACCTGCTATAGGCTGGTAGAAATAGTAGCCATATTTATGGATGACTGTGAATGGTGACTAAAAGGAAGAAATATGATATTTAATCACACGATTGTTAGTTGGTTATTTTTTTCATTGAAATTTGGCTAGGAATAAAAAAAATGCTATATGGTGTTGATACATGATCAACTTGAAAGTCAAACCCTAGCGATGCTTCTAACTAAGTAGACCATGATTATTATAAATTATTCCAGGGCATCAAGGATTCTTCTATATTTATATCATCCATATTAAAAAATGTGGAAAATGGCAGACCAAGTTCTTAAACTCATCTCACCGTTATGATTGAATAACCATACTTAGTGACCTAAAAGTACCGCTAATAAAACCATGAAGAAATTCAAGAGCAGAGAATGAACTCTTTTGGTGAGCTCCATGGTTCCTTTGAAATCTGACAGTTACCTTCAAAAGTTTCGGCTTTGTATTTCGAGATAATATTTAGTAGAGTTTACAAATGCCTTTGTAAAACATGATGAAGGGAGGTGGGAAAATTCCAAGTCAAGTAAACTGGTATTTGCCTTTCAAAAAAAAATAATAATAAATAAAAAAAAAAAATGTAAACTGTTATTTAAATAAAAAGAATTATTTTGTTTTTCAGGAACAAAGTTTAAATGCTAACTTGAAAGTAATTATGGAAACGTATGAGGACAAATAAACATGTATTTATAGGAACACAAGCATGATTACTTTTTAAATCTTCATTAATGTTTTCCTGGGAAAGTAAGCCCAGTCTTGTCAATGTTGTGGGGCCCACTGCATCTTGCTGAAAAATTCGTAATTTAGTATAGAGTTGGGAGTGGACGAGGTCCCCTTTGTTTATCATGTGACCCTCACTTCGCAACTGGATCATAACATCATCGTAGTCAATCTGGTCGCATTCCGGTAGAATGAGACGGCGATGAAGATGATGCAATTTCCGGTGAGAATAGAGGTGTGTGCGATGAGTTCTGGCCAATTATGCGAAGTTAGGGGTGTAGTATGCTACTAAACAAAATGGTTAATATGGTATAAATATGTGTGCAGTTGGCGCAAAAGAGCAAAATCAACAAAACATGATTCAGTCTTCCAAATTTAGCAATTCTCCACAAACGTAAAGGGTTGTTTATCAAGTTAAGTGGTTTGGAGACATGTCTAGATTAGCCACTTAATTGTGTGTGTGTGAGAGAGGGAGAGAGAGGGAGGGGGAGAGAGAGAGAGAGAGAGAGAGAGAGAGAGAGAGAAGTTTTTGTGGACCTCCTTGATAAGATGAAACAAGAGTTTCAGCCCACTTATTAAGTGGAAAATAAACACCCCTAAGTCATGTTAAATATAAGTGTTACCTTGGGTCACACAGATGCAAATTTCCTTTTTTATTTTGGTTAAATATAAGTTTTCCCTTTTTATATAGTATAGGATATCAAGTTTTTACTCATAGCTTTTGGAAGGGTTACCTAGTGGCAAAAGGAATTGTGAATATCATTATAAAATGTGTGAGGTCTCAAGTTCAACTCCTGCTACGTGCAAACAACCTTAAGTGGCCACGCCAACCTCCTGAAAAGGGAGGAATTTACCTGATTTGAGTCTGTGTGGCGGTGAGTTCAAACCCAGTGAATTAGTCGGAAATCATGATTACCCAGAAGGAAAAAAAAAAAGTATCAAAGAAGCCTTGAAGAAAACTCGAGTATGTTATTGATAAATAAACTTGTAAAAGAACACTGAGGAGTTTTGAGAAGGATTTGATTAGGAAATAATGTTATATTTGGATGCATTTACAATGGGATTGACTCCACATATCTAAAGGGGAGTCATGGAACTTCCTATGCATATGAAAAAAAAAAGCCTGGAGAAAAAATATATTAGCTCACTCTTATTCATATACTCGAATCTAGATTTCTATGATATACATAAAGCTCATACACGTATTTTGGGTAAAGGGATCTCCACCCTGGCAAAATATATTAACCAAAGAAACGTTTAAAGTACAATGGAATGTGGCTGAAATACCACATTAACCTCAAGCAACCGCTTGAACAACCACTAGATCATTTACGACATGCCATAAATGATCAACTAGCTACCAACAACTAGAACAACCATGAAAAGAAAAGAAAAAAAAACATGTAAAAACACTTAGACAAATCCACAAAATGGATTACTTCCTCGAACTGCCTTGAACCTGAAAATCGAATAGCTTGTTATATTCCTCCAATTGCCCAGGTAAGTAAGCTCATACACGTATAGCGAGGAACAACAAAAATTAACTTCATGTGTCCTTTTTCAGTGGAAGACTTGGTGGCAGATCGAACACGAATAATAATTTGGATTCTTGTTTATTATTTCAAGTTGTATGGTTAATTTATTGCACTTCGTTTGGCCCATCAGTCCATCTTGAACACATTGCATTCGTCGTCCCATTTCTAGACCCCAGTGCAGCCCCCTCCAATGTGATGCATATGTCACACTCAGATAAGAGATAGTGATCCATAAAAATTACTCCCTCCGTCCCAATTTAGATGTCATGGGCCCACAAAACACACATATTAAGAAATCTTTGTTTGTATGTTGTAAAATGACAATAATATCCTCAAGTTATTATTTCAAATCTTTGATTGTGTTTTGTCTTTTATGGGCAAAACTAGAAATTGCTTAAAAATGACAACTAATTTGGGACAACAAAAAGTGAAAAAATGGACAACTAAAATGGGACGGAGGGAGTAATTTACTTTTGAGTTGATTTGAAATAAGTAAATGACTTATCTTCCAACAAATCTTTGTCACATTGCATTATTTTCATTTGATGAATTAACATTACTAGTTATGCTAGATGAACATTTTTAGATACAAATAATTTGTCTTTAAGGAGAAAAACACATCTGATCTTATGTAAATCCGACCGATATATCGACTTTTTCTTTTTGTAATTGCCAGCATCTGCAAGTTGTTACCCGCACAATACATGATTGAAGATTATTTTGCAAGGCGAAGACCAAAAAGGTTACATTATGTTTTTTACGTTATTTGAATCAAAGTAATTTTAATTTAAATGCAATAAGAATTAAAATATACGGAGTAGTACAAATAGGTTACTTCTTTTGTCAAGTAAATAATTATTTCATTGTTTTAAGAAAAAATTCAATATCTAGCCTAGAAAAGGAGAAAAGTGCTCAAGACGATCAGACGAACTGAGCAACTTGAAATTTTGACAAGTGTCTTACTTTTTAATTAAAAAAGTTCATGATGTGTAAGTAGTGTATAAGCCAATATTGCAAAAATCGCGAATCGATAGTCGAGCTAGGCCACTTGTATAAGCCAATGTTGCAAAAAAGTACATGACAGAGTAATATATTTACCGGGTCTTTGACCTTTGCCCAAACTTGTAATTGGACTAGGCGGGATTAATCAATGATTAATCAGATTGGTATTTTGGCAAGTTTTGGGTATTTCCAGCAATTTTTGATATTCTCTACAAGATTTTCCTTAAAAAAACATCTTGATATAGATATAAACGGAAACTATTATTGATTAGATTTGTTCAAGGTTGCAAATATCGTGAGTCGGTGATTAATCGTATTGACACTTCTAGCAAGTTTTGTGTATTTCAGTGAGTTATGGTTATTCCCTGCGGGATTTTCCTTCAAAAACATATTGTAATAGATATAAAAGCGACTATAAGTAATTAAAAACTAGTTTACGATGAGTTTTGGGTATTTCCAGTGAGATTTGCGAGTTTCCGACAAGTTTGACCATTGTTGACAGTCGTTGACAGCCCTTTACCATGGTTGACCGATTTGTTTCACCGATTTACAAAAATCAGCAAGGTTGGTGGCCCAGTAGCGCCTAGGCGGTGATTAATCGGCCTTGTAGGCATTTTTTTTGCAACACTGGTAGAAGCTATGTGTACTTTGTACGACTTGTACCTAGGCCACTTGTGTTTTGTTTTTTTTTATTCTTATACCACCACCACCCCACCATCGCCACCTGCCACCCGTGATCCCCTGCCTCCACCTGCCACACCACCACCCACTACCCACCACAGACACTTGCCACTGCCACCCACCACTACCTCTTGCTGCCACCCGCCGTTGCCACCACCCCCTCCGCCACCACCCACCACAGCTTTTCGTGATCCGAATTGGCAAAATGCTATGTGTGATGAGCACGATGCACTTATTAAAAACAAAACTTGGACTCTTGTACCAAAACCCCCGGATGCGAATATTATTCGCAGTATGTGGTTGTTTCGTCACAAGTATTTAGCAGATGGGACTCTTAGTCGCTACAAGGCTCGTCTTGTTGTGAATGTTAGTAATCAGATAGAGGGTGTTGATGTTGATGAGACCTTTAGCCCGGTTGTTAAACCCGGCACTATTCGGACCGTTCTTAGTTTAGCTATTTCTCGACATTGGTCGGTTCATCAGCTGGATGTCAAGAATGCTCTTTTACATGGGGATTTGGCTGAAACAGTTTATATGTATCAGCCCCCTGGGTTTCGTGATCCTGTTCATCCTGATTATGTATGTTTATTGCAGCATTCGCTGTATGGTCTTAAGCAGGCTCCTCGGGCATGGTTTCAGCGTTTTGCTACTTACATCACTACTGTTGGCTTTTCTCCTAGTCGTTGTGACTCATCTTTATTTATTTATAAACAGGGTGATGATACTGCATTTTTATTACTCTATGTGGATGATATTGTGCTTACTGCTTCGTCTGATGGTTTATTATAGCAGATCATTGCTTCTCTACATAAGGAGTTTGCTATGACAGATTTGGGTGCTCTTAATTATTTTTTGGGTGTCTCAGTTACGCGTGACTCTTCTGGGATGTTTTTGTCACAGCGTATGTATGCTATGGACATATTGGAACGTGCACATATGGTCAATTGTAACTATTCTTGGACTCCTGTTGACACTGAGTCTAATTTGGGTGATGATGGTGCTCCGATTTCTGATCCTAAGTTATATCGGAGTCTTGCAGGTTCTCTTCAGTATCCTACCTTCATTAGACCTGATATTACATATCCTGTGCAGCAGGTTTGTTTATATATGCATGATCCTCGAGAGCCTCATTTCAATGCTCTCAATCGCATTTTGCGGTATGTTCGGGGTACATTAGACTATGGTTTGCAGTTGTTTTCCTCCTCCACTTCTTCATTGGTTGCTTATTCCGATGCTGATTGGGCTGGCTGCCCTACTACTCGGAGATCCACTTCGGGCTATTGTGTTTTTCTGGTCACAATCTCATCTCCTGGTCCTCTAAGCGCCAACCGACGCTTTCTCCTTCCAGTGCTAAGGCAGAATATCGTAGGGTTGCCAATGCTGTTGCTGAGACTTGTTGGTTGCGGAATCTTTTACGTGAGTTGCACACACATTTGTCTTCTGCTACGCTAGTCTATTGTGATAATGTTTGTGCTGTTTATTTATCTTCTAATCCGGTTCAGCATCAACGTACGAAGCATATAGAGATTGATATTCATTTTGTATGGGATTTGGTTGCTGCTGGTCAGGTTCGAGTGCCTCATGTACCCTCACGTTATCAGTATGCAGATATCTTTACCAAAGGTTTACCATATGCTTTGTTTCAGGAGTTTAGGACCAGTTTGAGTGTCCGGTGTCCTCCCGCTCCAACTGAGGGGGAGTGTTAGTCGATATATTCACATAGAGTCCGAGTCCATGTAATATTTGTATGGGCTAAGGCCCGAGGTCTAGAATGTTCTTTGTAGTGGTATTTATATACCGGTTGATATCATTAATAAACATACGATTCACATAATCTCCTACAATATTCACACTTCTAAATACCACACTATGTCTAATCAGTTGAGACTTGAACCTATAACCTTTTGGTTGGTTGGCAACTCATATACCCGCTAAGCTAGAAGCCATTTGGTCAATGCTTAGTTAACTTTTATCTGCAGGAATCAAAGTGTCGACTCTTTCAATATTTTTTATAAGCCACAACTGTATCAAGGAGCCACACAATTAAGAGAGGCTATATAGGACTTCAAAGCAACATCTGAAAGCTACAAACCAATGACCCCTAAAGACCTGCACCACACGAAATATTTTGTGCTGCAATGTTAAAACCATAAGGAGTCATCATAATTTCGGCTGAATTACTTGTAGTCAATAGTTAGATACAAACCCTTCTCATACTAGGTCGCATCAAGCTATAAGCTAGGTGTACAACTCACTTCATTCTACACCTAGCTTGTAGCTTGAAGCTTTTTGAAGTGAGTTCTACACCTTGCTTATAGCTTGATGCGACCTAGTATGGGATGGGTTCATATCGTTTGGTTATATCATATATTGGATCAGATATTTTATGTAGACCATTAATCATTATACACTCAGGAGTTCATATATAGGATACATTTTTCAGATCATCAATTGAGCTGTCGTATGACCGCCTTCAACTTATAAGCAGTAAATAATTCAGCACGTAACGGGTACAGATCTTCTATACCGGAACATCATTCAACATTTAACTATAAGCAGACATAAAAACACCGTCATTGACCCTTCATGGGTGGAAACCCTTCTGTTAATAATAAAAATAATTTATAAACTTTTAGTAATTGTATTACATTGAAATAATTTATTGCGGAGGAAAAGTAAATGCAACATGCTTTAATTGTATTAGTTACCATTCAATTAATGTTTTGTTTTTAATGTTGACTTTAGAAAAGAGGTTGGCGATAGCTTGGAAGAAAATTTTTGTGCTCAATTTGTTTGTACAACAAGCTTATTGATTTGTATTGCTTAAACTTAATGTCTTAGTATATTTAAAAAAATGGAATGAGCTCCCTCCATTATATGTAGTTTCGATATATGTTATCCTATCTTAACTATATATAAAGAGAGAATGTTTTTTCCCCTTAAACTTAATAGTGAGTAATGTGTTATGCACCCCTTTAATCTTAATTTATTAATTGCAATGGTTTTAAATTTCAACTTTTTGTTAACATCCTTACAAAAACAGTTTATATTTATGAAAATTTGTCTTACGGTGCTTGTTTTATGTTGTTGGAACCATACAATATTAAAAAATTACTTTCATTTTGAGTTTCACTAAATATTTTGTACGTTTTTAAATACATTTTAAAAATTGTTTTTTTAGTTAAATTATTGTATATTACAACATTTATCAATTAAACTTTAAATACTATATTTCGTAAACGTTACACAAAACACTTAACAAATATATCACAATCAAAATAATCTGATGTTATAAAATCTCATCGATATACACGTGCCTAGTTATAGTTTGTGAAGTAAACAAAAAATGCTTAAATGCAAAACTAGCCTGTTTGAATTTGATTATCATTAAATGTCGTTTTTTCTCTAGTCATTCTTTTTTTATATGATACGAGACATTCAAACCCGTGCGATGCACAGGTCTTGCTTTTTTTTTTGCTTATGTCTAAAACTCAACTTTTTAAGACAAAAGTTGATTAGCTTGTCCATTAATGAGCATTGCAAAGACTAATATACTAAACATGTGAGTCGGTTTTGTTCACTTGTTAAAAGAGATAATAGCTCCCTATAGGTAAAATTGTAGCGTCAAGTTAAGCCGACAACACTTATAACAAATATTTGATTGTTATATAAAAACTAACATACTAAATCCATATAATCTACAAATAATACTTGACTTATTTCTAACAAGTCACATCAAATATTTTACTACTTGAGAATATGGTTTCGTCATTACAATTCACTGCTTCGTACAATGCTATTCATTTGCCTTTTACTTCAAATAAAATTTTATAAAGCTGGTCACAAACAAATTTCTGAAACATATGAATAACTAATACTCTATAACATGATTATTAGTTATTTACAAAACTTTATAATTGAGATATATTAAGAGATTAAGCAATATATCTAATTATCTAATATTTGGTATCCTAAATAAGCTTTGTGACAAACCACCTACCGTAATATTTTTATTAAAATTACTGATAGTCATGCTAAAATAATAAAACATAAGTATAACAATCCAATTTCGATACACATCTCAAACTCTTTAAATGTGGCTCATAAAAGTACTACGCAAATGACATAATAGAATTATCATAAACTTTAATGATACAATGTAGACGACGAAACATCTACATAACAAAGTTGTCATAATCTTCTTGTCCGTCATTGCTTGTAGCTTAGTTGATGAATGGTTTCTCTTCATATTCGGTATGCGACCCCGTTCAAGTGGTAGGAGTTTTTATCTTGTTTTCGTTTGGATTAATATATCGTTTGACATGTAAAGAAAACTATTTATACTAACAATATGTAAAAATGTAACCCTCTACAAGAATGCGAATGGTCTTTTCTAATTACTTAGTTTTGATAATAAGAGTAAGGATCCAGTGAGAAGAAATCTTAAAATAAGAAGAATGAGAAATGACTATAATGACATATTTGAGATGCATCGACTTGAATTAGATGCATCTCTATTCATTTAGATGCACCACAATTAGTTTCGAATGTAATTTTGAAGTGAAAACGATGCAAAGTAGTACTAGCAACAAATTTGACCCGCAGAGGACGAAAAATACATAGGATTCATCTAACTTGATGAAATGCATCTAATATATGTATATGCATCTAATTTTTAGCTAGAAAATATATTATGATGCATCTCAAGATTAGGGATGCATCTAATTCAACTTGATGCATCTATAATGTGTAGTTATAGTTATTTTTCATTCTTCTTATTTTAGGAATTCTTCTCATTTGATCCTTACTCTTCATAATAAAGCTACTAATTAAAAAAGAGACTTAATGTATGTGTCCAAATAAATTTGCAACCGTTTGATACTTTGATGCTTGAATGCAAATGTCTGTAGAAGCTTTTAAAAAATTAATTTATTTTTATAGTTTTGACAAATATTATGAAACTTATAAAAATTTACATTAATCATTAACACTTAACATTAATTATTAGGACTCAATATTTATACATATGAGTCATTCCGACCCATGCGATGCACTGAGATTGGATCAAATTGTTTCTTGCGTAATGTTCAGCACTAATTTTTGTCATGTTTGAAACTCTCATTTTTTGGTCGAGTCAAAAACTCAAAATGATGGCTGTATCTAAGCGTTCATAGCGTAATGTTCAACACTAATTTTATTAGGAAAAAAGTATATGTGCAAGAAAGTTATGAAGTTGAGTTACTAGCAAGAGATTTTGGCAATATACGATGTGAACTA
Source organism: Artemisia annua (assembly GCA_014162995.1). Lineage (NCBI taxonomy): Eukaryota > Viridiplantae > Streptophyta > Magnoliopsida > Asterales > Asteraceae > Artemisia > Artemisia annua. The sequence continues at coordinate 121,109 of LBNU01020750.1, read as the reverse complement.
CTCCACTTGAGGAGCAAAAATGTCACATGTTGCAGTAATATTGGAATTAATGCTAAAAGTATATAATCTGAAATGGAATAAAGTTACCTTGATTGAAATTGCAGTTGAAATGTACTCCTAATTGTATTTTGTTTATATTAGTTAATCATTATTCATTGTGAGTCACAACTATTATCTTTAGTGAGTAAAAAGTAAACAGGTTATCAAGTTATAAAACCATTTTTTTTCTAAGTTGAGATTTATAAGTTCAAGTTAATATATAATCTCTAAACACGAATTATAGAAGTATCCATCATAAACTTGTTGGAATGATGAATTGCCGTTACAAATGATAGTTATGCTCTAACTAAAAGAATGTAAAACTTTCTGAATGGCGAATTCATTTGTTGGATTATGGCTATAGTATCTGGAAATAACAAGAATACTTGTACATGAAAAAAAAATACTAATTAAGGGGAAAAAATTTTGATGCTTGAATATTCACTTGTGTTAAAATAAAATTGAATACACTCCTTTTGCATGGGGCTCTTACTTTTAAAACTTTAAAAAAGTTCTTTAATACTCAAATTACACTTGTCGATCATTCAATGTGTTCTTACTTTTAAAACTTTAAAAAATCCTCATATACATACGCACACACACATACACACACTTAATGATTGGGTTTATGCATCACATTTACCATTTTGCTTCTTTGATCGGTTCATTACGTCAAGATTTCATGTATGAGACCTAATTAATAATATAACTATTGTAATCTACTCCATTATAGAAGTAGTTGAAATTGGAATGTGTGTGGCTAGTTCATTTAAACAAGATTAAGCTCAACAGTTCTATCATTTTTCATGTATCGGGGCCATATAAAGATGTTGGATATTGTTTAACATTCATAGAGAGATCACACATACTAATAAACTAAAGATATACTATCTTTTTGTGATTATTTACAAGGATTCTTTAGGAAATTTTATTAGCTCAACACCCCATTATAGCACAGTTGTAGACAAAGTTATCAGACTTTTTCCAGCCAATCATCATCCATTGTGGTGGCCCTTCACTAGGGATCCATGAATATATAGCGACATGAGTGTCACTAGTAGCTCTAGGACCACCAATGACAATGACACGCTCTCCACAACCTCTTAAGGCCATGCCCCATCCATTGATATTATGTGTGCTTTCAGGCAATCTTCCTATAGTGTCCCATTTATTATTTGATTTAGAATACCTATTTAGTTCCATCATTGTTGGATCAGCAGCGTACAATTCATTATTCACAACCGCAAGAAGTGGTGGAGCTGCCGAATTCCCGACGCCAATAGGCCACATGTTGGGAATTTCAGTCTATCCCTCATCATACACTTCTCCGCATTTTAATGACTTCATATCAAGCCCAATGCCTCCTATTAAATAAAACTTATTATCCATAAATACACCAGATGCCATTTTCCGCGGCTTAAGTAGGCTAGGATGTGTCTCCCAAGCTTCTGTCTCACTGTCATAATGCTCGACAACATCCAAAATCTTTCCCTTTCTATCCACACCCCCTGCAAAAATTGCAATGTTTCCAAGACTGGCAGACCCAAACAAACATCTAGGTGTATTCATCGGATGCCCTAATGACCATGAATTTGTCAATAAATTGTATTTGTAGATAATCTGGCCTTCTAGACCATTGTCTAGAACCAATAGTTGAGTACCAACTGTCATGGATTCTTTATCTAACCCTTTAAATATTTCATTTGCGTTCCCCTCGGGCAGACACATCCATTGATTACAAATGGGGTCAAAAGCTTCCCAGTTCAACTTTACGTTGCACGAAAAATACACCCAGTGTTCTACTAGTTTATCGTTGCTTCTTTTTTAAACAATTCACCACTCCTTATGAGCTCCCGAAAGCTCCGATTGATTGATTCAATAGAAGCATAATAATACCTAGGACAACGCGCGAGACATATGATCGAGGGGTCCTGACCTAATGCATCCAACAAAGGATCTGCATCCGCATTTAGATCATATATGTTTACCAGTTGTGGCGGTGGGATCATGGGAACAACTGAAGTTCCCAATCTAAGTTCTACTTCATGAGGTTTCTTGTAGATTTGTCTAGATGAACTGCCACTTTCTTGACGTGACAACGCATCAATAGGGAAACCACCAAACCCTATTTGGAGTTCTAGATCATCTTTCTTGGAGATTTTTCTAGCACTGTCAACATTTTCATCTTCGTTGTTCTCCATATGACGCTTTCCTTTCCTAGATTCTATGCTCTCATTCTCATTATCGTTGTCTTCCAAACTTTCGGTTTCATCGTTCTTAGAAATGGATGAAGATGCACACTGCGAGATACTTTCTTGATCCATATCCATAAGCAAGCAACTTTTGGAACAAATCCTTAACGTTTATTTCTTTGATCACTTACAAAATTTTAACGAAAACCCATTAATTGACATGATATAATCATAATGTACATGTTTCTAAGAGCACAGGGTACGGCCGCGGGTTCGCTGGCGCCGTCACCACCAGCCGAGAAAACACGACGGCGCACCGTACCGGTGGTGGCGTCGTGGTGATGGCTCAGCGCCATGGTATTTTTTTTTTGTTTTTTCCTTGAAAAATTGGACCAAGATAGCAAAATGTATCCGTTGGTAAACGGCTATATAGCCGTTTTTTCACCACTTTCCCAACCAAAATCAATTTAATTCCAAATTTAATCCCCAAAAAAACCTTATAAATACCCCATTTTATTTCATACTTCACACACACTTCCAATCTATTAAATCTCTACATCTATTACCTAATTCCATCCAAAATGAATCCAAACTCACCATGGATCAACAACATGCTAAATGATCCGACGAACCAAATACCGGGATCGTCTTCGAACCCCGGTTACAATCTCCCACCTACAAAACCTCATTTATGAATCCCGAAGATTTAGCATTGTTTAGCCAATGGAAATTACAACAACAACAACAATTTAACCAATTTACACAAACTCAACAAACAAACCAAGCCATCCCGTCACAACCGAATTCGGACCATGCTTCGTTTCATGTAGTAGACAAAGAAGAGGATGAAGAAAAATCGGATTCAAGTGAAGAAATTATTCCGACACCGACCTCAAAAAAATCGAGGGCGAAGACGATGGCGAAGAAGCCAAAGTCGAAGGCGAAGAATAAGAAAAGCAACAAAGACAAAGAAAGGGAGGTCGATGAAGATGTGGTCCCGTCCCGACAACCACGAACTTTTTGGAGCCAAGACGAAGAATATCTTTTGGCGGAGTCTTACATCCAAGTTTCCGAGGATCCAAAAACGGGTGCGGATCAAAAAATGGATACGTTTTGGTACAAAGTGCTCGATGCATACAACACGGAAGCAAAGAGGCTTAACTATACTCTTCGTACCAAAAACATGTTGACGGGACAGTGGACTCCAATGAATAAAGATATCAAGAAGTTTAATACGGTTGTTGATGAAAGGGCGGTTATGAGTGGGGAATGTGATAAAGATTTTATGAATCGTTGTCACATTTTGTTTAAAAAATCAACGGGTTATGAATTTAGACACTTGACCGCTTGGGGCTTTTTGAAAGACAAGCACAAGTGGAAAAATCCCGACTCGACTTTGGCAAGACGTAATCGTCTTCGGCCTACGAACGAGGAGCCCGAGCATTTTGGACCCGACGATTTGCCACGGCCAGACGGCATGTACCGGGTTTCTAAGAGTCAACATTCGTCAAACTCGACCGCTAGTTCCGGTTCAAACCCGGCATTGTTTCAAGAAATGTTGCAACAACAATACGAGTTAGACGGCAAGGCAAAGATGGATGTTCTCAAGCGAGAGTCACTCGCGAGAGTTACTTTATATGAATCACAAAAGATTGCCGAGGAGATGCGGGTGCTACAAATGGATACAAGCAGGATTGATCCGATCAACGCAAGGATCGTGAGGGCACAACAAGCTCGAATCCGGGCAAAATATCCCGAAGAGGATTAAGCTTTTATTTATGTATTAGGTTTTTAATTTTATGCATTTTTTTAAATGTATTGTGTGTTTTTTTAATATGTAATGTGTGTTTTTAATATTAATGAAGTTTATTTAAGTTTATATTCTGTATATTTTAATTTTTGTAAAAATAAAATAAAATAAAAAATAAAAAAAAAATGGCCGACGGCACCAGAAATTCTGGTGCCAACGGATATCCCTGAAATGTGGTGCCGTGGGTTTTCTGGTGCCATGAAGCTTTTTGCTGACGTAGCAGCAAAAAACTCCCACGGCACGAGCCTGACGGCACCACGGTACCCAGTGCTCTAAGTCATTCAATAATTTAATGACTTTATTTATATGTTTTAATTAAAAAACATAACAAGATAACGTCTTACTTTATTATAAGACTTGTAACAATTAAAAGACTTTATGTTTATATCTTCACAATGAAACATAAACATGTTTAACTAAAGTAATTATGAACACCATCTCTTGGTTTTAATAGTATTTCCAAGTTAATTTATTACTTCACAATAATGTAACACAACATTATTTCTTCATTTATTTATTTCATTCCAAGAATACATAAATATTCAGATTGAAGTAGCATTAGATTACTTTATTAATTTATATCATTCCAAGAATTCATAAATATACAAATTAAAGTAGTCTTAATATCATATTGACACATGTTCTAATAGGTATCTTATTTAGAAATTACAAATTAACATAATTCCATTACATCAGTTGATTTGCTAGTAATGAAAGTATGAATTTACCTTTCCATTGTAAGCTAGCCAAGCTCTCACATGACGTAAATTACAACTTTAAGTGTTTCTTAAATTAGATATGTATAAACGCTATTATAACGTTAGTCTCTTACCTTTCAGTCAAGAGAATCCTTTAAATCATATCTTTATGAGTTGTTTCTTGCACACAATTAAATATAACATTTCTCCCATTTGTGCATGTAACAACCTCATATAGTTGATAAACAACACACCATGTGTTTGTTTATGTGATCAATATGATTGTGTCATAGATTTCAGCATAATAAGTAGATGTAGAACAACAATGTCTAGTAAACAAAACTAACCTTAAAAGTATGAGTGTCTACTTTTGGAAAGTAATTATCTTTAGCTACCAAGATGTCAAAGCTTGTAACTCCCACTGAATTAAAGATCATTACAATAATTTCTTACTCAGTAATAAGTACACAATACTCTCACTGAATTTGACAATATTGTAAGTGTTTCATATCCAGTGAAAGAAAATAGTGTGTTCTTAACTTTCCAACACCTTTGAATGTCCATACGTAACAATTACTTATTCATTAAAGTGTGCATTCTACTACGTTAATTATGGAATAACCATCAATGCTATTAACTTGAAAAATTAGGCATGCAATTTCTTGCTTAACAGGTCTACCATCCCACAATGTATGTAGAACCTGCAATTCCTAGATCATTATGGGATTTACATTTGCCAAAAATCCATTTGCAATGTAAGCATGTTTTATCTCCATCTAATGCCTTGAGTACAAGCTCTCACTTCCTACTCAATTTAAGTCGTCTAATTTAAAAACTGCAAACTCTCATAATTCCATTACATTCAGTTGATCTGTAGTAATGAAATTATAAAGTTTACCTCTCCATTGCAATCTAGCCAAGCTCTCACATGACGTAAATCACAACTTCAAGTGTTCTTTAATTAGATAGCATTCGACTTAATTTTAAGGGTAGTAATTTTGATGTGTGTAATCAAAATAATGTATGAAGAAGCATGCATACAACTTCATAACATTGGTTTATACAAAATAATTTTATTTACCAATTCACTAAGATCAAAATAACAAAGTTTTGATTGAGGTATTGGGTCTACCAATCAAGGAATTACCTACAATTATCATCCATTATATCGTACTTTTGCATAAGTCGTAAGACTTAGTGTTTCGGATANTAAATCACAACTTCAAGTGTTCTTTAATTAGATAGCATTCGACTTAATTTTAAGGGTAGTAATTTTGATGTGTGTAATCAAAATAATGTATGAAGAAGCATGCATACAACTTCATAACATTGGTTTATACAAAATAATTTTATTTACCAATTCACTAAGATCAAAATAACAAAGTTTTGATTGAGGTATTGGGTCTACCAATCAAGGAATTACCTACAATTATCATCCATTATATCGTACTTTTGCATAAGTCGTAAGACTTAGTGTTTCGGATAATCATAGTGGAATTGAGGTCAATTCACCCTTAAGATGATATTGTACATAGAATAGTGCCACAAGTAAGTTCAATTTGACGCACAAGCGGGCGTAGAAACAAAGGTAGGCGCAAAGCTCTTTAAAAACCCGTTTCCACTTAAACCAACCTTATAGTTTGTTAAATCAAGTCCGCTTTTCATCCACAATTCTACAAAAACATCACTCAATTAAACTTTGATGTTTTGACTCTTAAATTAACCAAAACAAATTTCGCCAAATATTTAGTCCATATTATTTTTCTATTCAAAAAATTACCCTTTTGTTTATAAACATGTCATTACAATAAATAAACAAAAACACAAGTAATTAAAATTAAAAAATTAAACAACTAAATAAACATACATGACATAACAATTACTATGTATTAAAACATGTAGCCACATGCAAACTTAATTCGATAATCCTATTAAAAATCAATTCTAGGTTTTTTTAACACATAATTGATTCCTTAATATTGGAATTTTCCCCAATTCGACATCTACCAATTAATTTACATGTGCAATCTTAACAATTAAAAGTATGACATTGAATCCATGCTAAATATGCATGTTTTCATGGATTCCACATAAGAATTATTGCATATAGTCACAAGAACGTTTACACAAACACATAAACATGTTTACTTAGGGTTTTTAATTAAATTATCAATCAAAATCCAAAACCCTAAAAATTTTAAAAAATTCGACATAAAAAAAAATTAGGGTTTCGATTTCTATAAACCCTAAATCGAAAAAAACATGTACAAAAACAATCAAAATTCGTTTTTTTATGTGTTTTGGTAATTAACTACACATTATAACCTGTCTCTGATACCACTGTTGGAATTATATACTCATGACAATCATATATAAACAATAACATCAAGTAAGCATAGCGGAAGCAATTAGGATCATATAATGTATAATTAATTAACCAAATATTAAAGTAAACGTACCTTTTGATTCTATCCCGAACAAGAATCAAATTAATGCAATTCTGTAAATCAAGAACCCTAATTAGGGTTTAAAGGATTATAAGAATTACCCCTTACCGATTTTGTAATTCAATCCAAGAATACTAACAATAGTGTGTTAGTATCACGTTCTTGTACACATGTACTATTAGCGCTTCGATGTGAATGCTAGTTCTTGATCACAATAGATTTACCAAACACTTTGTAATGTTCAATGTTACTCGCAAATCCCTTTACTTGGGGCTTCACTCGTCGACCTATGAACAAGAGAGGAGAAAAGAAGAAGTTTGGCCTTCTATTGAAATCTAGTGTACCAAGGGATGAATACATAGGGATGTATTTATACCCTTATGGTTGAGATCAAGTTTACAATGGTTTCCGATGTCGGATTCCATTGTTTGGCCATAAACAAGCCCAACAGAGGATTTCTAGAATCTTCTCTTGTCTTGTTTTATTTTCTTCATATCCCGTAGACATTTACCGACCGTTAGTCAATTCTATTAATTACCTAACATTCTTTAGTCATTTATTATGAATTAAATAATTAAATATAACATTTTATATTAATTATTTAAGCATCGAGTCTCATACGTAAAGAGTGCAATCCCGTGATCTCGAGTTCGATCCTAACATACGACTACTAAAATAATGTCCATAAACTAACAGTTCACAGCCAACAAGATAATTGCATTCCAAAAGCGGAGGAAGAGTCTAGTCTTGTCAACAGCGGAAAAGCAGTTTATAGACTACATTAGATATAACAATAAACTCTAATGAGCCCAAAGCTCACATACGAGGTTGAGCCATCTAATCTATTGTCTAACACCTCCACGTAGTCCGAGCGGTAAAATCGCAAAAACTCGTACTCGAGTATAAACTTCAAAACACCAAAGATATAACTATTTTGTTATGAAGACATTTCAAAACAAGCAGCAACAAGTATTCAAACACGAGTAGCAAAAGCAAAGATAGGCATTGGCAAAAAACATGACATCTTAAACTTTTTTTTAACTTAAGAAGATATCTGACAACAAACGGAAGCAATCTTCAAGCACCACTAGCAGCAAAAAAATAAATATAATAATAATAATAATAATAATAATAATAATAATAATAATAATAATAGTAGTAACTTCATCGAGTTAGTTTTTGTATTCAGAAAGGAGTGGGAGCACAGATTGTGTTTAGACTCCCATCCAACTTCATGTAAATTTTTATAGTCTAATAAAGTGATGGTTTATTATAATAATAATAATAATAATAATAATAATAATAATAATAATAATAATAATAATAATAATAATAATAATAATAATAATAATAATAATAATAATAATTCATCAGTGGAGGCGCGTGGCGGCACATCTAGTGGGCAACAGAGGTGATTCAAGTTGGTTTTGTATAGAATTGTAAAACGAAGAGAATGTCACAGGCAACGTTAGTTAACCCCAAACGGTTAAAAAGTTATGGTCAAAACAGTATGTAGGTACGATTTTAGCCGAAAATTGCATTTTTTAAAAATTATTTTTTGGAAAATGAATAAATGGTGACGGCTAGGTTTGACGAGGTGGCATAGAGGAGGCGGCTCAACTTAGCCACCTAGATCTCCGATACCATGTAAAATAGCAAATAGGTCTTTTATTGAATTATGTTTTGTGATTATATAACTAGGATTGCATGTGCATATATAATAAATACATAGCTTATTGAATAAGCATATCAAACCCTAAACCTAATGGACCCAAACCCACAACCAGGCTTAGGCCGTCTAATCTATTGTCTAACACAACCTCGACAACAAAACAAGGAAACACTCTGCCATCAATTGATGATACGGATGGTCATGGTACTGGAACCACACCGAACCGGAACCAAAAGAACTGAGAACCGAAAATAAGAAAAAAAAAATAAAACCGAAAATCGTACCAAGTCTTATGTTCGATTCTCAGGTTCTGGTACGGGAATTTACGATAATTCCCAACAAGTACCAAAATGTCTAAATCAAATTCAGTCTTCGTTGTCGAACATTCATAAAAGACATGCTATATAACAACACAAACACAAAAAAATGTCGCCAACAATGGAAATCATTCCAACCGTTCCAATTTTTCAAACAACATAAACAAAAGCACAACATAAGTTTATAATTGTTAAAAAAAATATCACGTACACTTCATAATATCAATTTAGTTACTACTGTTATCTTTAATTCGATAACGACTCTCCTAAAAATTCATATGATCATGATAAAAAAAGAAATTCTATTAAGGTACTTTCATGTGATAAATAATGTTGATGATGAAAATGAATCTTTAAATGCTACTCCTTTTTGTGTCACAGTAAGTGTCTACTATAATTGTTTTAAGCTTTTTTCTTCAACTTTGATTTTAAATATTTTTGTTCGTATTATATAATACTTGATGCAAGATATATGAATGGATTAAGTTTTTAAATATATTTTCATTTGTATAATTTTCATTAAGTATTACATAACACAAACAAATATATTCAAAGTCAAAATTGAAGAAAAAAAAAATTAAAAATCATAGTAGACACTTAGGCTATGTTTGGCGACAGGTAGCAGTAAGCAGTAGCAATAAGCAGTAAGCTGTAGCAGTAAGTTGTAGCAGTAAGCATTAGTTGCTTGTTTAAAAAACGTGTTTGGTAACGTAGTTGTAGTTGTAATTATAAAATGTAAAATTACTAAAAAGGGCATATACTTATGAATGAATGTTATTTTTAAGGGTAAATTAGTAATATTAAAAGTAAAACGCTAGCGGTATATTGGAAAGCTTCTTTAAGAAGCATTAAGATTGCAAGCTTTTGAGGTGTTGTTAAACGCTAGCAGCAGTGTTGCCAAACAAGCGTTAAGACTGGAACGCTTGTCGCTTGTCGCTTACCGCTCTTAAACGCTTCCAAAAAGGTGTTGCCAAACATGACCTTAATGTGGGACAAACGTAGTATTAGTAGTTGAAGAATCGATAGTTTGATGTTATTTGAAATATATTAAAGGTTAGGGCTTTGAATTTTGATGAGTTTTGGGGTTTTAGATTATAGACTTGGCGATTCACATGGGGAAATATGTTTTTTTTTTCTTCACATTCTTCTAAGTTGCATGCACACAAAGTCGAAAACAACCCCTTAAAATTTCATACTTTCAAAGAGTCAGTTCTTTTCGGGAAAATACCGGAACCGGGCTGTTCCGACTCGAACCGTTCTGAGAGCCGAAATTTTGGAATTCTAGAAACCGAAAACCAGACCATGATTCTGATATTCGGTTTAGTTCCTAGCTAGTACCAATTTGGTTTTTTTGGTTCTTGGGTTTTTTTTTACATCCGTGGATGCAGGCCCGGCCCTGGCTGACGAACTAAAGACAAATGTGTGGTGCTTATATGTGGCCCCAGTATAAAACATTTTTTTATATGACCCAACTTATATACAAAGTGATATTTTAGTCCCTTTAACCAATAACAGTCTGACCTTAGTATTAAATTTGTAGGTTAAAATCTTTTATTGGAAACAAAAAACTATCACTAAAAAAATAAACTTACATAATAGTCTCAGATACTAACGACAACCTTAATTTGTAGACTAATATTTGAAAAGAAAATGTGCTATATGACCATTTAAATTTTTTAAAACCTTTTAGTAATAGTTTAGGCTCCCCGAGTTTCGTCTAAATAGTTCTTAAACTAGACGCTTTATTTAACAAAAATTAATAAAACGATATATAAGACGTTAAAAAAAGAAATGTGCAATGTGATTGTTATAATTACGTATCTAAAGTTCAATGTGGGATCAAATAGAAGTCAGCCAGTTTTAAAATACTTATAATTTCGTCGACCAAGGGCATATTTTGTTTAGTCGGTGCGATTTTTTTGATCGTTTCGCCCAGGGCATCATAAAGCTCAGGACCGGCCCTGCGTGGATGATAGGTACGTAGATCCAACACTTTTTTTTGAGCAAACGTAGATCCAACACTAGAACCATAGATGGACCATGGTGGAACAATAATGATAATTAACCAAGTAAAAACATATCTCCTTTTAACTTTTGTGTCTAATTACCCTTTTAACCATATAATTGTGACTAATGACAAAATGAATAGAGAATATGATGAAAGAGATCTGTGTGTGAACATATGTGATAATTTTCTTGCTTGAAAGATGGATTAAGGGGGTGTTTCTTTACGCTTATATAACATAAGCGTTGCTCGGCTTATATAACATAAGACACAATTTTGTGGCTTATTTTGACACTTATGAGACTATAACTGTCAAAATAAGCCACAAAATTGTGGCTTATGTTATAAGCCGAACTAATATAAGCTAATAAGCCCATATATAAGCCGAAACAAACACTCCATAAGCACAAAAAGGATGAAGATTGGAAATTTGTATAACAGGAGGAACAAACAGTATCTGTGACACTAAACAAAATTATGTCACACCACCCATTCTTGTAATAAACAAAAGAACAGAAAACCTTTCATTCCAAAACCAATACACCAAAATATTTGCTCATAATATAACAACAACTTCTAACAATCAACACTCTTTACAGCAAATTTTTCTGTTCAACTGTTGAATCCTAAAAAAATACTAATAACACCTCACACATAGTCCTTACTCAAACCAAGTCTGGTTTTTTCTTTTTCTTTTTCATTTTTCTACTTCTTATGTCCGTTATAAATGTACATAGTTTGTAAAATTTAACGGGTCATCTTCTGCTAAAACTCGAAGAACAAACAGTTAGGAGTTGGGATAACCTATACAACTCTCATATTTATAGAACACGTGCTAATTTCAGTCTTTCGTTCATACTTAAACTTCTATCTTCCTGTCTGATAGTTTCCGTTAGAAAAAATATATTAAATACTTGACCATGTTCCCAAATTCTAAAGATCCATCTTTGCTCGTCCTGCTAAACACAAAGGGATACTAGTCATTTCTACCATAATTATTTATTTTGCTAGCAGTATCGAAAAATTTCTTGAGCAATTACCATTTGGTCCAAGATTGTTAATGCCAGGGTTAGCATCAAATCCCATTTGGAGAAGGTTGTGAAGATCGCTATCCCATACCGGCTGTAATATAAGATTAGAAAATGTCATCAATAAAATGGCTTAAGTGTGTAAAGTTAAACAAAACAGAAATATCAAGACATTCTCATTTCTGTTTATTTGTCGTTTAGCTAATCTATGAACGATCCACGCGAACTGCAAACAAAGAAACATGCTTTTTTAAAATTTCTAGTTTGAGGTAACCAACCTTTTCCCTTTAAGTTAACAAACTTTTAATCATATATACTTTGGGTAACTCTTTAACTTGACGCAAGTAACCAGTAAATCTAACGTAGATGTGGAAACAACCATATTTCGCAACATCCATCTACCAACATAGAAAAAAATGTATGTTGTTTAACCAAAAGATGGAATATTTATAAAGGATGTGAGTATGTGACCACTTTGTGAAATTAGCCCAAACAATTAAATTGTACATCTTCTTTAAATGCCCGCTTGCATAACTTAATAATTGAGGATTGACATAATAATTGTATAATGAAACCAATGTATTGATGGAAAGTGTACCTGAGGATGGATAGGATGCAAAGGGGTAGTTGTAGGTGAAATACCAGGCAAGCTCCTGTGTGGATAAGAATGGGACGAGCTTAATGTTGGGCCAAATCCAAAAGGTGGATTCGAACTGCTGCCCCGTGAATGATGAATCTACACAAACATGAAATAAAGTTACATGACTAGTAATCATTATGCTGCTCCTCATATGTTACGTTTTGCAATTAATTAGCAGAAACTTACATCTTTAAACACAAGGCGATCAATGTCAATGTTTACTTCTGGATTCACAGTAGCTAGTTTCATTGATAAAAACTGCAAGATAAAAGAACTTTTATTCAGAACAATTGGCCTATATCTGGACAATGACTCGCAACTCGCAAGATCATAGATATGTATCAACTTAAAGTCTTAAAACCAAGGAATTGTATAAATCCATATTTCACTAAAGATTAAAGTGTTATTGTTGCAGGCAACCACCTAGTGATCACACACGTAACCCAAAGATTCACATGGATCAACCAATAAGGATACAAGCTAGAACTACACCATATTGAAGAAATGATACAAAGGGGGATACGCTTAAAGGCTTATTCATAGTATGGGTCAGATCGGACTGGGTCGGCTTGACTAATTAATATAATTATCCATTTATAGAAAGAAGAAAATAAAACCTTTATGCAACTTATGATCACAAAACCATAACCCATTTAGCTACATTTTCTGATATGACCTATTTGATAGATTTAGATTAAACACAGACCCAATTATAATAGTAGGATAATTTTCAATACAGGCTGATATAAACATATTAATAGGGACTAAAGCTACCAATTTGAGTAAGCATTCAAAGCCTTTATATAGTCATGCCATTTATGAGTAGCAAAGGAACTTAACATACCTCCACTTGTTGTTGAAGGGACTGAACATAGTTGATAATCTCATCAAGCATTACTGCTTTTCCAGTGATCTTTAACCAAATAAACAAACACCATCAAAACTCCAAAAACATATAAATCTAATAGGTCATGAAATCTGGTGAGTTTACCTTATTACAGCCAGGAACAAGTTCTTGAAGCAATTTCATTCTCTCACTAATTCTTTCTCTCCTAACCTGAATAAACCAAAATCTATCTTCATTCAGCAAAAACACACAAAACTTTGAAATATTTTACTAAAAAAAAGGCATAATATTTACCCTCTCTGCAAGACTATGACTATTAGTAGCTTGACCTCTTTTTGCCCTCACATGAATGTAGCTATCTTTAGCAGCAGCCCCTCCACTATCAGAATTATCTTTCACTTGTTTTCCCATTTGCTTGCTTCTTGAATCAATCCTTTGTTTCTTTTCATCATTCTCACAAGTATTATCACCAGAACCATCATTTCTTTCACCATTCTACAACCATAAAATATGTCAAAAATACATAAAAAGATAAATAAAAATTAATTTTTTAAGGACTAAAACAATACCATATTGGGATCAAACTGAGCTCTTCTTTTTTCTCCACTATTAGGAGAAGAATTAGGCACAAAAGGATTCACCATTTCTGAAAAATTTCCACTTCCAAAAGACCCAATTTTAGGAACTAATTCACCACCAGATTGATACTGATTCATAAGAGGGTAAGCACCAAAGTTCTCTAATGGATCCCAGCTTGACCCAAATGGATTACCAGACCCACTTGAAGACTTATTATTAAAAATGGTTCCTGAACTCATTTCACCTCTATATTGATAACCCATTTCACTATCATTATTATTAGCAATAGTATCACCTTCTGAAGAACCCATATGTTGTTTTCACCCAAGATTCTAAAAAAACTATATAGGATCTACTAATAAAACTTAATAAGCTACAGTAATATAGGGGTAAAATAAAGTATATAAAAATAAAAGATGGGTTTGACCAAAAATAGAGTTATGGTTAGAATTAGTACACTTGCAAGACTCAACAAGGAACAAAATGGCAGCTTTACAGTACAAAAGAAAGCCTTCAAAATCAAGTATATATCACAGAGCATAAAATCTTTGCATACCTAACCTAAACAACTTATTTACCCTTCAAAATGCCATGATGATCAAAGATGAAAAAAAAAAAAATAATAAAAAAAAAAAAGTGTTTTGAACTTTCAACAGAGCATAAAGTATAAAGTAATAAAAGATGGAGTGAATAGACAGTAGTTGTTGCTAAGCTACAGCTTGCTGTGATTACCTAAAAAATAAAGTAGATTCCTTTTTTTATTTTTTATTTTTTATATAAATAAAATAAATAAACCCCACAAGATTCCCTAGCTTAAAGATTATATAAAAAATGTGTCTCACTGTCAATATCTAATATCTTGACTTGATTCTATATAACATGACCATTAAGGTTGGAATAAATATATAAAAGTATAGAGTTCAAAAAAATGATTGAATTTAAAAAGTGAAGATAGATTCAGACACCCTTTTAAGAGTTATGAAAATGTTGCATGGCAAAATGGTGAAATGCTTGAGAGGAAAAAAAGGGTAAATAGGAATAGTATTTGAACAAGCAAAGGAAGGGTAATGTAGCAAAAATGGGGGGATTGCATAAAAACAGTTAAAGAAGCATCTAATTCAACTTTTACAGATTAAAGACAAAAGATAGGGTAAGCTATTAAGCAAGCTATAGAGAGTCTAGAGAGTTTGTTTAATGGAAGGAAAATAGTGGCGTGAATTATTAGCATCATCAATGTTTTATGCTTTCAATGCTGCTCTATTATTTTAAGTTAACCAAAATTATCAATGATATGGAGATCGAATAGTCATACTTTACACTATCGTAGACTGAGACGGAACCTTGACGACATAGTGTTAATTTTTAGTAAAATTCTTGATTTTTCGTTCATGCATCCGATCTATAAAAATTATGTTTCTAAATTCGTATATTTTTCTTTCACAAATGCACCTAGTCAATATTGTTGGTGTGTGCTCAAAGTCTAATCAATAGTTAGTATGGCCTGAAATACGTCAGCTTATTGGGTCACACACGTGAAGAATAAGTTTAGAATATAATTAATATATATTATAGTAGTTATATTGATTATATTTATTTCACGAAATGATTTAACGATCGTTATATATATTGTTAGACATTATAAATAATTATAAATTTAATACTAACAACTAACATCTAACAACTAACCCGCCGTTCCAAAAAAATAAAATAAATAAATAACAAGTCACGGCGAAGTTATTTATGTAAAATACCCAAACAATCAAAAGTCGAGGGGTGTTGGATGTAAGGGTCGGCTGAATAGGGTAGTTCTAGAAGGTTTGGGACAGCTTGGAGCTTAAGCTAGGTATTTACTCCTTAGTAGTGAAACGCCCTGCTAATTTTTTTATTTTTTATTTTTTTATTATTATTTTTTTTTTGATAAACTATTTTAATATAACAACAACATTTATATAACATGTGGAAACTGTACAATACATATATCATTCGCCTTGACCCGTACATGGTCAAAATGGGCAAGAATGGCACTATGCCAAACACCCTTTAAACTATAAAAGAAACTATTTGTCTACTTGATCATTACATAACCATGAGTTTATATATTCATACACAAAAGCATACACCTAGGGCGTTTCTTGGTAAGAGAGCGTGTAGGGAAAAGGCTCAATACCCAAGTATTCCACCAGGGTCTAGTTCTCGGTCTTCGTACCCTTAGTTGCACTACCACTAGCTTCACCTATAACAAACATAACAAAACAACGTAAGCAATTTGCTTAGTGAGATAACATATAAAAGATACTAATCATAACATGGCATAATACTATGGTTGCTTCGCATTGTTATTACATACTAGTCGCCCACTAAGGATGTTATGAACCCATATTGGTTCAATATAACTGAAAGTGTTCTGGTCGTCCACTTAGGACGTCTAAGTCATACATTCCATGACCTTAAGCCACTTATACACGTTGGTCATCCACTTAGGATGTCTAGGCTCCTTTTTGGAGCATGTCATGACATAATAACATGTGTCATCCACTTAGGACGTCTATACCCATAATTCGGGTCATAATGCATATACTTATGCAAATCGCCCACTTAGGACGGCTAATTTTGCTATGTCGCCCACTTAGGATGCTATACTAGTAGTATTGTGAAATTAAAGTTAAAATCACATAACTAAAGCCAAATGGGTCGTTCGGGGCTGTTTTGACCCGTCTAGCATAATTCACATATAAACATACTACAAGTAACTCATTTAGGCACATAACATATTATTATAACACCATGAACTTGTAACTCGAATATACTACATGAACATGAACGTGAATACCACAAGGTGGCACACTAACAGGTTAACAAGGACCCGTTTCTACACTTAAATATGTTACTCACCTCAAAAACACTTGAATAGAACACGAGCTCCTTTAAAGACATCCTCGGCTAACGCGTATAACCTTGGAACATATAAATTACATGGAGCTTATTTAGTACATAACTAAGCTTATCATAATAAGCACTAAAAGGATAGATAAGCCATAAGGGGGTGTTTGGTTCATGGCTTATATAACCACACCAACACTATTTCTGAAAATTAACACCACAAAATGATGTTATATCATCTAAATAGGATACCCATCACTTTTTCTAATCATTTATACATAATTACTAGGGTTCTTGATAATTTCTTGAAAATCATATTTTCACATAATTATGTAAAATTCTACAAGAACCCATAAATAGCGTAAAGACTTCATCTTTAAGCATTACCCATTAAAAGGTAGCTCTAAAACATGAAATAAGAGTCAAGACATGATTTTTACCTTAAATTAGATTGATGGAAACCCTAGCTTATTCGTGTATAAGCTTATATAGAATGATATCTTGATCAAAACTAACTTGAATTCAAACCCTAGAATCACAAGGAGATAGATGTGTATGTTTGTCGTGAAGTAGCAGTAGAGGGAGGGAGAGATTTCTGGAATTCGATCTTTCCTGAGAATGAAGTAATATCATATAGTTATAATTTTAAGTTTCACACTTTGGCAACTTTAGTCTCTGTAGAAGAAAATTGTTGCAAGTTTAGTACCTGAAAAGATTGGGATGTTACAAGTAGTATATAAGGGGAGTGTTTGTTAAAACTAGTTGTAGTAGTAAGCAGTAGCTATGAGCTGTGAGCAGTAGTCACAGCTTATCGCTCACCGCTTCTTAAAGAAGCATTAAAAAATTAATCTTCTTAAAAATTAGTCAAAGCTCACCGCTCTTTTACTAAATGACCACTAACATTCAAAATGTTTATTGCTTACCGCCTCAAAAAAGCTTCACACCGCTCCGCGCCAAACACACCAAAGAAATCCTTGAGGTTCATTATTTAATAATTCCTCTTAACCCTAAACTCCTAGAAATCGATCGACCCTCTTCCAAAGCCTTGTGTCGATCGGTTTTATCCCTAAACCATAGGGTAAAATCGACTAAACTCAAAACAACACAAAACCTAATCTTTTGTTGAGTTTTTCGTAAAGTTGTACTAACACACATATTCTACGTGACGTATAGCGTATGCAACGATAAAGATAACCTACTTTGGTTATTAAAGTATTTCGATCCAAGGTTGATACAAGAACAAGATTCAAGATTCAAGATCATATCAATTGTCTTATTAATTCAATTGATTTGAGGTAAGTACTTTTATGTGGTTTACTTGTTTACATACACATCAAGTTAGATTCATCCGCTACATACTCATAGTGGCGATGGATATATACTTGTCAAATCCCAACAAATATGTTTTCTGGTTCCGTCCATGATCGTAGATGATAATGGTCGGAGTTACATAGAGCGTAACGAGTTTAACTTAACTCACTGAACATTTTTAGTGCACATTAAGTAGTACTCTTTTCTTCTTAAAATTATTGTTTATCTATTTTTAGAAATGTTGCAAAAATCGGCCTAGGCGGCCTTGTAATCGGCGATTACAAGGTACACGGCCTTCCACCTTGTTGATTTTTACAAGGTAATCGGCCTTGTAATCGGCAATTACATGCTACAGGGTGGTCAACCGCCTCACTACCAACTCACGATTTTTACAATATTGTTTTTTAGGATATTTTATAATTATTGTTTACTTCTTATTTCAACCAATTTAAAAAGTTGGTGTATGAAGATAATACTGTACTTAATAAGTTGAAGAGTGTAGTGATCTGACTATTTTTTAAAAATTTATGCACACACCATAATATCATATCACTAATGCATATGTTACAACATGGTATATGCATAATTGTGGTGTGTGCATCAATTTGCATGGCGTGACTATCAAAACCCATTTTTAAATTTTATGTTTTTTGTTTGAGTCAACAATTTTAATATGGATGGAGTACCATTTAGCATTAGTTTTCATTTGGAACCCGCTGACATTTATATACAAACCGTCACTAATCTAGTTGAACTCACTCAACAAAAAATCTTGCTGCGCCAATGTGCATAAGTGTGACAAACATTTCTCGCCTAATTGGGAGAGGATGGCTACGTAGGATGAAGATAGAGGCTTAGATGCATTCAAAACCAAAAGAAACGTAATAACGATCTGATACATCTTGTTTCTTTCATCTGACCAATTCTTAATTTGGATCCTTTAATTCTTCCTTATATCCCAGTACCAACACTTAGGTGGTGTTTGTTTTTTAAGAGGTTCTGAATCTGAATCTGAACCGCACATCTGAATCTGAATCTGAATCTGAGGCGTAAATGTCTGAATCTGACCGTATCTGAACGGGAAAAAAAACTCATGTTTGAACTGCACATTTGCTTGCTCGTTCTAAATTTTTTTTGGTTATTTTTCTGTCAACAAGAGGCATTAAGACACCCCTCTCAAGTCTAGACCATTAAGATCTTACTGCCTCTGACCGCGTCTGAACGGGAAAAAAAAAACAAACGGTCTGAATGGCCAAAATGTCTAACAGCGTCTGAACGGTTCAAATTCAGAGGTTGTTAAGAGTCTCTTTTTAAAAAACAAACACAACCTTAAATTAACCTCGTACAATGCTTCTTTGTGATCATAAGTATTTTTGTTTGGATTAGCTCAATTAAAACAATCCACGGTAACTAATTCAAGTTCACTGCTTTATATTTTGAAAAAATAACAATAAATTTTTTGAACTTATAAACAAGCAATTAGAGTAAGGTTGTGTTTGTTTTTTAAAAAGAGGCTCTTAACAGCTTATGAATCTGAACCGTTCAGACGCGGTCAGACATTTTGGCCGTTCAGACCGTTTGTTTTTTTTTTCCCGTTCAGACGCGGTCAGAGGCAATAAGATCTTAATTGTCTAGACTTGAGAGGGGTGTCTTAATGCCTTTTGTGGACAGAAAAATAACCAAAAAAAAAAGTACGAGCAAGCAAATGTGCTGTTCAAACATGAGTTTTTTTTCCCGTTCAGATGCGGTCAGAGTCAGACATTTACGCCTCAGATTCAGATTCAGATGTGCGGTTCAGATTCAGATTCAGAGCCTCTTAAAAATCAAACACCACCTAACACTAGAGCCGTATATGAGGGTCTGCAAGTTGTGCTACCAGGGCCTCAAAATTTTAAAAGCCTCAAAATATATACCTCTTTATATAGATGTGGCATTATAATTTATTTCCAACATCAAAATGTTGACGATATATAAAATGTTGATTTAACTATATGTTACTGGTAAAATTTACTTCAAGCGGGTAAGAGTGATGAAAAAATCATAAAAACTAAACCAAGATTGTTAAAAAAACATTTTTAATTATTATGTTTAGATTATATAAGCCTTTGTTCCAAAACAAAAAAAAAATTATTATATAAGCCATTTTGCACGAGGCCTCCACTAGCACATCTACGGCACTGAGTACGTAAACCAGTATATCGAACTTATTTTGAAATACGAGTAACCCATAAAGCGTCCTTCAGAGTTCTTCTAAGAGATGTACAATCACAACCCCTTTCATCTTCATCCTTGCCACTCTATCCAAATTACATGTGGGAGGTAAAATGTAAAATACAATCGACGATTTCAAATATGGGTTATGGTACACAGAAGTCACTAAAGTTTCACTAAAATTTGTCCTAAGGAAACAAAGTTTCATTTTGTACTTCTAGGTTACTGAACTTTGATACTTTATTCACTCAGGTAACTGAACTTACAAAAGTGAATGTTCAAGTTATTGAACTTTGAATTTTGTTCACTCAGGTTACTGAACTTATCAAAAAATATACATCTAGATTACTCGGACTAACACTGAATTTTCGAAGTGTATGCTTACCGAAAGTTCAGTAACCTAGAAGTACAAAATGAAACTTTGTTTCCTTAGGACAAATTTTGGTGTAACTTTAGTGACTTCCGTGTACAATAATCATTCTCATTTTCGTCAAGATAATTTATTGAGACGTACATCTATCGTACTAAATATATGTCTAAACATACATGATAATTCTTTCATTGGCTCGAGTAGTTCTTTTTCTACATTAGTAGATGAACATCATGTATCTTTAGGCATAAGTTGAGGTTTGTCAATCGATTACATTCTCCCAAAAACTGTTTCTTTTATCGCTGTCTCTATACATTGGAACGAGTCTTGTAAATAATATATATGTTTAAAAATTACGATACTAATGCGAAAAGCTAACAAACTTTGGATCGGGCTATTCAGTTTCGCCATTTGAAAATACATTTGATGGCCAAACTGAAGTCTGAACATCATGTTTTTATGCTATATTTTAAGTTAAAAACGGCAGATGAATATAGATTATTGTATTTCATATGCTTGTTTGTAAGCAGATTTTTGGGATAGTAACATGCTAAGTTTTATACTACAAAATCTTAGGAGCCTCTATACTTTGAGTTATTGGAGGAAAATTTAATTGCATACCCTTATTTTGGTGCATAATAAGGGACAAATCCCCACAATCCATCTAATTGGATCTAATGGTGGGGATTAACCTAAGATTAAATATAAAAACTTAAGTCCATGTTTTTTTTCCCCCTTTTTCTTTATCTTTTTGTCTTTTTTATTATTTTCTTTCTTTCTTTCTTTTTGTTTTTGTTTTTTTCTTTTCTTTTTCTTTTC